>PVKP010036062.1:0-22769 GCA_004027715.1 Plecturocebus donacophilus | reverse complement strand
TTTACATTAGCCTTTACATTAGCCACAATACATTGTTATTACTTTTGGTCCATCAATTAGCTTTTGAAAAGATTCAGATAATAAGAAATAAGTATTATACATTTCCCACATAGTTACCCTCAGGCCTCTTCATCCTTTGTATGAACTCATCTTTTCATCTAGTGTAAGTTTCCTTCCGCCTGAAGGACTTCTGGTAATATTTTTTGATGAGTGGTTCTGTTGGTAATTCTTTCAGCTACTGTTTGAAAGTTTCTTTATTTTGCCTTTGTTTTTTTTGCTGAGTATAGAATTTTAGGTTACCAATCCTCCCCCATCCTCTGCTCCTTCAGCATTTAGATGTATTCCACTGTTTTCTCATTTGCACTATTTCCAACAAGAAGTATGGTGTTATCCTTATCTTTGTCCCTCTGTATGTAATATGTCTTTTTCTATGGCTCCTTTTAAGGTTTTTTAAAATTACTGCTTTTAAACAATTTGATCATGATGTACCTTGGTGTCATTTTCTTTATATTTCTTGTGCTTGAGGTTTGTTGATATTCTTGCATCTGTGGGGTTAATAGTTTACAGAATATTTTTAAAAATTTCAGCCATTGTTTCTTTATGTATCTTTTTCTTAACTCAACTCTCTCTTGTTTAGGAACCCTAATTAAGCATTTGTTAGGTTCTTGAAGTTTTCTCTGATGGACTGTTTATTTATTTTATATTTTTTTATCTCTAAGTATCACTTTATATTATTTCTTTTGCTGTGTCTTCAATTTCATTCATCTCTTCTTCTGCAATGTGTAATTTGTCATTAACTAAATTTCTCATCTCGAACATTGTAGTTTTTATCTGCAGAAGTTTGATTGAGGTCCCTACTTGAGCTTTTAGACATATAGAATACAACTATACATATTTTAATGCCTTAGTCTGATAATTCTAATGTCTGTGTCAGTTCTAAGTTGCTTTTGATTGTTTGATTTTTCTTTATTAAGAGTCATATTTTTTGCTTCTTTGTATGCCTGAATATATTTTATTGGGTACCAGACATTGTGAATTTTACCATGTTTGTGCTGGCTTTGTATTTCTATGAAAATTCTTAAATTGTGTTCTCATACTCAGTTAAGCTATTGGGAAGCAGTTTAATCATTTCAAGTATTGTCTTTTGGATTTGTTATTGATGCAAGCCCATCGGCAGATAAATGCTACTCTAACAAATCTGAAAGACAATGCCTGAGCACAGTACCAAATGCCGTGTGAATTCAGAGGTTTTCTACACTAGCTGGTGGAAACAGGTGCTATGTGGACCTATGTGAGCTGTATCAGCCCCAGGCACTGTTTCCTCTAATCCTTTCTAACGGTTCTTCTCCTAACCTCAGTTCTTTTTCTCATATACAAGCACGGACAGGTTTACTGCTGATTACTTGAGGAAAATTCTCTTAAGATCTTCAGGGTTCTCTTCTGTGTTTCTCTGAGTTTCTCCTCCCAGCGCCTCTATCTGGAAATACTCTCAAGGTAGTAAGTTGGCTTTCCCTTATTCGATTTTTCATCATTCAGGAATCACTGTCCTTCACAGCTCGACATCTGAAGTTTTGAATGTAATCGTTTCTTATATTTTGCCCAGGTTTGTTATTGCTTGATGCAAGAGGGAAAATTAAGTCCCTACTTTACCATGTTGGTTGGAAATGGAAATCTGAGAAATGCTTTTGAAATTCACTGAGTCTGAGCTAGGAATGCTATTGGCTGTAAGTAACAGACAATGTGACTAACTATACCAAAACTTTTTAATGTTTACTCATGTGGCAGTCACCACTAACTAATCAATCCTTAACATGTCAAATGTTACTTGGGCACACAGATGTCCAAGTAGAGTCTACCTTTCTCAGTCCCCCAGGTAGTAGATGTGGTCAAGTGACTAAGTTCTGATAGATGGAAGTGGTGCTTACAACTTCTAGGGTGTGTTAAAGAGAGAAAGCCTGCTCATCTCCTCTCCTTTTCTCTACCCTGCTGGCTGGAACTACATGTGATGGCTGGGGCTGAAGCAGCATCTTAGGCCACACGATGAAGGCTACATGTTGAACCTGGTCCCTGAAATTTGTGGAGACATGTTTTCATCTATAGCCTGGATTCCTATAAGAAATAAACTTATATTTTGTTTAACATCATCGGTTTAGGCTTTCTGTCACTCACGTCCTAAATAGTCCAACAAATACAAATAAACAAGAATCACAAAGGCAGATGAGTCTCCCAGTTGGCCCATAATGTAGGAGTGCTGTGAAGAACTCAGCTCCTTTCATGATTATATTCTGCCCTCCTTAGCATGTTGACATTTTGTTCTCATGTTTGACACCTCAGGGCTGCAAATGGCTGCCACAGATCCAAGCATCACATCCATATTCAAAGCAAAATAGAAGAAAATGAACAGCCCCTCCATTCTCATCTGACATCTGTCTCTTATCAAGGAAAAACAAAACAAAACAATTGCCTTCACAGAAGTCCCTTTCACATTTCATTACTCAAAGCTGGACTATCTGGTCACGCTTACTGCAAGGGAGGCTGGGAAATGAATGAGCTGCTTTTCTAGCCTCTGGTGTGGGAAGAAGGCAAGGGAGAAAGTTTTTGGAAGTAGCTGCTGGGTTGGGCAGCCACCATCTGCCCCATATAGTAGGGATTACGGTCATCTTAAAGGTGAAAGATTTGAAAAGCCGGATGTCTGACCACAGACTCTTTTTGTGGTGGGGTCTGGAAGGGAGAGAAGAAGGAGGAAGAGAGGAACATTTTCTTTATACTGTCTTTGTGATTTTCCAGCTCTGAGTGTGCAGGAGATTTACTGAACGGAGTTGTGTTGACAAGTCCAGGCACATTATGCTTCAAGTGGCTGAAGAGGCTCTCGCAGGTCACTGACCACACAAGTGGTCCTTCACTCCCTGGCTTCACTCCCTGTCCTTCTGTCCTTCACTCCCTGGCTTGGAGGCTAATCCCTGGGGCAAATGCAGCACTACAGCTTCTTCACGGAACTTCATCCCCGCAGGGTCTCAGATGCTCAGTTTTCAGAAGAAACTTTCATCGCATGCATTGTACTGAGGAGTCAAAAGGGCCTGGGAAGTGGGTTATTTTGGTATCAGAAGCACTCAGAAGTGCTCTGAGCACCTCTCACAGAGCACTTCTCTCCCTGCCCAGGGATGCACTTTCCTTTGAAGGACTAAGCACAGTTCTGGAGTCTTTACTCCCTTGGACAACTGGGGAAAAGAAAAGAATCCCAAGGACAGAAGTCCTGGTGGATATCACTTCGAAATCACATGGAGAAAAAAACCACACTGTGTCAGCTGTTCCCCACCCCTAAGATTATTTACTCTAAGAAAATAAATGTGTAACCCACATGTTGGCTGGTTGAACCTCACTCCATGCCTTAAAGAAGTCCAAAGGCCTCTGTGAGCTATCCGTGGGACTGTGGTCTCAGGGTAACCTTGGCCTCTGACTTTGGCATGAAATGACAGTTTTCTTTAACATACACACGTGAATACATATACACATGCATGTGCACACACAGGTACACACATGTTCTACATATACACGTGCACATGTACACATATGCACAAGCACACAAACACATGTACATGTGTGCACTGCCTGTTCACATGAAGCCCTGCGTGCTGAAGCTTTGGGAGCAAGAGGCTCACTGGGAAGTTGTTTGCTCTGCAGAGTGACAGCAAGCTCCCCTGGTCTTCTGCTCAGCTGGTTAGAAAGCAGCCCTTTGGTCTCTTCCTCCAGGGCTTCTTGCTAGGCCTTGGGCCCGTGACCTCAGCTGCAGCCACCATCTCTGGCAGTGGCACCCTTTTCTCTACCCTCCTCCACTGCACCCAAGCTGTCTCCTTGCCTTGCTTCAGGTAAATTTCTCCTCTGTGAATTGCCACATCCTTGAGTTTTGCTGGCACCATATTTTCAGGCTCCCATACTCCAGGCTGCTCTTAACCAGCTATCTTCCCAGCAAATGCTGCTTCCTCTCACAGGGCACTTCTGGTGACATCGCCTCCCTTACATACCCAAAGGAGACAGGCCCTTCTGAGCAGCACAGATTCAGTGCCCCAAGCAGTGTCCATCAGCCTTCAGGACCCACCGGGGCACACACTCCTCCCCGTCCCCCATCCCAAGGGACTTGACCACGTAGCACCCTTCCCAGGTCACCGGGCTCCTCTATGCCCAGCATGGCACCATCAGGCCTGCCCAGCCTCCAGCACAGGGCCTGAACGTGGACCACCATCCAGCGGGCTCACAGGGACTCCCACTAAGAAGCAGACTAGGGGCTCAGGGGATGGAGGAAGAGCTGGACTACGGGAGAGGACACAGACTGTGCAACAGGACATGTGCCCATGAACAAAGGAGAGAAATGAGCAGGAGAGCGGGATGGCAGCCATGGGCAAGGTCGTAAGGGGTATTGTTAGAGAGCGGTGTAATAGAGGCAGCTGACAACCCCCGCCATGGCCGGGGCTATAGCACCTCCCGCCTCCTCTCACTGCCACAGTGGAAGACTCAGCCTCACGTGGGTTTTCTTTGTTTCTTTTCTTGTGTTTGAGAAGTGGAACCAGCGTTAAAGATCAGGATATTTCACAGAAAGATCAAGATTTACAGCTTGTCTTTAAGCACCAGCTCAGGTCGTGTTGGGCCGCTGCTGCATGGTGACAATCCGCTGACTAAGGCGGAGCCATCCCCTTGGTCTGGGCTGTGCATCCCCAGCTGGCCAGAGCCTACAGGCCCAGCAATTTCCTCTCCTGCTTCTAGATCTCCTCACTTAGTTCCCCAGGCGAGGCCACCTGAGCTCCAGACCCTGGTGAGAACCTCCTCAGCCCTCCTTGTCTGGACTCCATGTCTCCAGCTGCAGGGGTTTGGCTGCACCCGCAGCCCCATGCTAAGCACAGGCTGGGTCTGGGTGGGGGCTGAACAGATAGCCAGCATCCCAGCTACCAAGTTGGGTCCCTACCTTTCGGGGAGGAACGCTGTGGCATGGCTGGGACGGGGGCACCTTCCTGGCCAGCTTGCCACTCTAAGCAGGGTGTTGATCTCCCTGAAGTGGACTCTGAGATGGCCAGGGACACACAGGAAGTATGCTGCCCTGGCGACTTTCATTGGTAGAGAGAAGGCAGGAAGCGAATATTGGTGGAGGGACCTGTTGGGTCCAGCAGGGGCTCAGATGACCCAAGATGGGGAGGCAGGGCCGGCCTTACTCCCTGATGGCCATCAGCCACCGGAAGGACACGTGGCCTTGTGTGAGCCAGTTCTCTTCAGCCAAGGAAATCCCCCAAAGGCTGCTGGCAGCCAGGGGGATGAGCACCTCATTCCAGAGGAGGGAGCTGAGCAGCACATCCCAGCACCTGCTGCAGGCGGCGCTGACACAGACCCCAGGGGAAATCCTCAGGTGTGACCGTGGTTCTGCGGCACTCGGCGGTTCTGGCTGCCCAGGTTCTCTGTCTGTGTAAGTCATGGCTTGGTGTGGCTGGTATTAGGGCACAGCACGAAGGCCTCACAGGGTCATTTTTAGTGCAGTGTTTAAGAACTCTCTCTCAGGGAGTGGAGTGAGACTCCTACATGGAAAGAAGTCTTTCTCCCTTATGGTGAGGAAGCTCTGGGACCATTTCCCCAAAAACGGCAGCCTGAGCTCTCCCTATGGGTTCTCCAAGCAGAAGGAGGACTTTGTTCACATGCTGAGAAGTGTGCAGAGAGGGCCAGCACTGGCCTCGTGGCAGCACAGCTCAGCAGGGAGGCTGGGCTCCAGGGAAGAGGCCGGCCGGAAGCCAAGCCGTGGTAGTGATCAGAGGGGATCGCTGGCCCAGGGTGAGGGCCGTGCGCGGGGCGGTGGGGGGAGTGTGGAAAGGGGAGAGAGAGAGAAAGGATGTGGTGCCATAAGACTCACATCCTTCTCAGATGTGTGGAGAGCAGGCATCGAAGGTGAGACAAGGCCAGTAATGGGTGCCACTGACTGTCCTAGGTGAGGTGTAGACCTGAGGGACACTGTGACGTCAGCAGTCAGTGAACTACTTGCATAAGAAATCTATAACAAAACAATGCATGAAAGAACCTCTGAAGGGGCAGGGGAATGGGGTAGCCGAGTAACTCTGGACATGAGTGGCGCCTCTGAGAGGAAAGTAGAAGGCCTCTGCGCAGCCCTGCTCTCTGGCCGGTGAAACTGCTTCTCCCAGCTCAGCGCTGCTCACAGCACAATGCATGCATCCTGGGGCTGTGTGGTTAATTAGGGAAATGAGTGGCAGCCAGTGAGAGCAGGCTTCTCCCTGCTGCAGTGGGAGTCTCAGATAAGCACGGGGCAGAGCCCAGGATGGTGCGTGTGGAGGTGTCAGTGGGAACCTGCGTTTCAGTTTACCGCAGGTACAGACAGTCACATGCAGACATGTTCCCAGTGTATTTATTAATCAGCGCACGTGTGTGTTTCTGTGCTGTTAGTTGAGAGGGCCTAGAAGAAACAACACTCCCTAGCAAGGAGCACCACACACCCTGACCTTCGCTTCTGTCTAAAACCATTCCCCACGTAAAACGAGATGGGCTCCTTAGGGAAATGGCTGGTTCTGGGGCTGTGTGGAGAATGTGCAAGATGATCCTGGTGCCTCTTGTAGTGCCAGAATGTCAGGAAGTGCTCAGAAAACAAAACCGCAGTCACAGGGGGCCCAGGAGCCAATGGAGAGAGTGCCCAATGGCCAAGGCGGGAGCAATTTGAGCAACAGAGTAAATACATAGTGTGGGACTGTAACCCTGAGTCTGTCCGTCCTGCTAAAATGTAACACCACAGACAGGACAGTTCATCAAGAACAGAAATGCATTTCTCCCAGGTTGGAAGGCCAAGGCCAAGGCACTGGCATTTGGCCTGGTGAGGGCTTCATGGTGTGCCCTCACCCTGCAGAAGGCAGAGGGGCAAGCCTGACACCACCCCCTCCATCAAGCCCATTTGTGGGGGCACCGATCCCCTCCCAGCAGGAGCCCTCCTGGCCTAATCACCTCTTAAAGACCTCATCTCTTAATACGGAACATTGGCAACAGCTGGATTTTGGAGGCTCAGGTTTAAAACATAGCAAACCCAAAGTGTAAAGTACTCATCCCTGAGATCTGGGGCCCAAGCTCCAGATAGCCCTTTTGCCCAGGGTTGGCTGCAGGCTCCGGCCCTGCTAGAAACTCAGGGACGTTTCACTGCCACTACTAAATGAGTGTGACCCCAGCATTGGATAGCGCAGATGGCCCGTGCATAATGCGGTGACACCACAGCCCCTAGAAAGAGCCCTTACTAAGTTCAAAGTGTCCTCAGAGCAGGGAGTCTTAGTTTGCTTGGGCTACCATAGCAAAATCAGAGACAGGGGGGTGTAAACAACAGAAACTTATTTCCCCATGGCTCTGGAGGCTGGAAGTCCAAGAACAAGGTGCCGCAGGGTTGGCTTCTCCTGCAGCCTCTCCCCTTGGTTTGTAGATGCCACCTTCTCCCTGTGTCCTCAGATGGTCTTCCATCTGTGTGTGTCTGTGTCTTAATCCCCTTTTTTTTAGACGTCTTAATGGATTAGGGCTTACCCCAATGACCTCATTTCACCCTAATCACGTCTGCAAGACCCTGTCTACATATACAGTCCCATTCTTGGGTACTGGAGGTTAAGACCTCAACACATGAATTTTGGGGGACACAATGTGGCTCATAACAGGGGGCTTCCACACACTCGCAAGCGCCTCTGTGCGCTATTCCCTGAATGATCTCCGCCCTGCTGTCTCTCACCTGCTTGGAGTCCCACTTGTCCACGGCCACCACGGCCCCTCCGGAGGCTGGTTTCTGCCAGGCACATCCATGTCCTGCACCAGCATCCTCAGGGTGGGGACGGTGTGGGGTCCCAGGCCAGGGCCGGGGAGGGTCTCCTTGAAGCCCCAACGCTCCCTACACCACTGGGCCCCTGCAGCTCACCTGCCCAACATCTTCCAAGGTCCCTTTAATGCACGTTGGCCACTTCCAGCCATCACAGCTGCTCTGGAATCTCATCCTCATCCAGAGACAGACAAAAAGAAACTCCCCAGACTCCAGAAGCTAGAGCCCAGGCCAAGGATTACAGGGCCGAAAAGTCCCAGGGCATTCCCTCCTCCTTGATCCTCTTCCCAAACCAAGTACTGACTCTCCTTCAGGAGGGAGGAGAAGCTTCCACTGTCTGGAAGCAGGTAGTTCAATCCTGGAAGGGGCTGGAGGTGTCCACCTTGGGTGAACCCTCTACACATAGGGTCATGGCCAGAAATGGCCATGGCACCCACCAAAGCACTAAGTGTTTTTCCCATCTAACACAAGAACCCTCCTGCTTCATCCATGCAGGGCACCAAATACTATGTCGTCTCTCTAATTAAAACTTAAATTATAGCATCTATGAGTTTTCCAGGGCTGCTGTAACAAAGTACCATAGCCTGGGGGCTTCAACTACAGGCATTTGCTTTCTCACAGTTCTGGTGGCTGCAAGTCCGTGATCGAGGGGTGTGTGGACAGGGTCTAAGGCCCTGAGGGCTGGTGTGTCCTGGGCCCTTGCCTGGCTTTTGCTGGTGGCTGGAGCCCTGCGGCATTGCTGACCTCCGGCTCATGTTCACGTGCCATTCTCCTTGTGCGTGGCAGCTCCAAACTCGCCTTTTATGAGGACCCTCATCACATGGGATTCAGGGTTGTTATGGGCTGAGTTCCACCTTCCAAAATTCATGCATCTAAGTCCTAAGCCCCAGGACCTCAGAATGGAACCAAATTTGGAATTAGGCCTTTAAACAGGCCATAATGTAAAAATGAAGCCATTAAAGTAGCCTTTAATCCAACCCGACTGGGGTGCTTGTAAGAAGAGGGTATTAGGACACATGAAGAGACCCCAGGGGATGCAAGTGAACAGAGGAACGACCACGTGGGGACACAGCAGAAAGGCTGCCAGCTGCACGACAGGGAGAGAGGCTGCAGGAGAATCCAATCCTGCTGATACATTGACCTCCAACTTCCAACCTCTGGAACTGTGGGGAAATGAGCCTCTGTTGTTTAAGCTGCTCATATGGAGTATTCTGTTACACAGCCTCAGCTGACTCATACAAGGGCCCACCCTACTCCAGGATGACCACATCTTAACTATTACATCTGCAGCCACCCTATCTTTAAATGAGGTCACATTTGGAGACACTGGTGATTTGGACTTCAGTACATAAATTTTGGGGGACATGATTCAATCTGTAACCAGTGTTTCTGGGCCCTGGCTCCTGGTGTCCCCAAGCAATATCTGGGAATACTGACTCGCCCTGGACTTCCTGCAGAGGGTCATTTTTCACACTTGCCATCTTTAGTCCCTGGCATGGCTCAACCCCACCTCTCCCTGCCTTCCCTCCTGGTTCCAGACACAAACCTGCCTTGTATGACATACTTACTGCCACTTATCAACTACCGAAAACTTAGGCTTGAAACAACTACTGTTTTCTTTGCTCTCACTCACGTGGTCCAGCTATCTTACACTGGGGCACCTTGCATGGCTAAAGTCATCTAGGGCTGTCTTTAGCTGGGGCTTGAATGGGAGTCAGCAAACTGCAAGTCCAACTGCCATCTGCTTGTGTAAATAAAGTTTTATTGGCACACAGCCAGGCTCATACAGTTATGTGTTGCCAATGGCTGCTTCGTGCTGCAACAGTAGTTGCTAAGGTGAGACAGAAACTGTATGATGTCAGTCCAAAATTCAAGGGGTGGGGAAATGGGTTCCCCCTTGACAGGAGGGTCACAACACATCACCAAGGGCTGCACATAGAAGGGTGGGAGGAGCCATTGCCACCTTCCTTGCAAATGTCACTCATATGTCTTCCCTTGAATGGGCCAAGCACAGCTAAGTCAAGGCCATGATGCTTGACACAGCCTGACTGACCACTTAGGGAAGCAGAGACTCAGAACACAGAGCAACCTCTCTATGGCCAGTTAAGTTCTTAGAGCTTGGGGATCCCATGTAGAGACCACACACATTCCCAGGTTCCTCCTATCCAACCAGTACCTCCTACCTCCCTATGCCTCTATGCCCCAGGCTCTTACTCCAGAACCGAGGACTACACTTCCCACAGTGCTGTCAGCAGGGCCCAGAGCAATTCACTCCACAGCTGCAAGCAGCACAGCTCAGCTCAGCAAATGAACACGGGGCTGTACCTGGGGTGAAGCGGAGGCGAAGCCCAGGGAGGGCTAGACGTGAGGGCCCTCCACGCCCCACATCGTGGCAGTCCCCTCTGTCTATTGCATAAGCCTCTTCTCTCTGATCACAGAAAACTCCACTATTTTGGCAAAGAAAGCCAGCCAGGGCCCCAAGGCCATTTTTTTTTTTTTTTTGTCAGACTGTTGCTCTGTCTCCCAGGCCGGAGTGCAACCCATCTTCTTACGGCTTGCTTTCCTTGAGAAAGGCACATTCTTTTCACATAGTGGACTAGGGCTGCCATAGCACTAAACACTAGAGGTCTCAGACGTCTCTTCTCTCACAGTTCTGGGGGAAGGAAGTCCAGGATGGAACTATGGGCAGGGGTGTCTGCTTCTGAGACAGCATCTGTTCCAGGACCGCTCCTGGCTCCTGCTGTTTTTGCTGGCTCCGCCAGTCTTTGGCGTTCCTTAGCTTGCAGGCGCGTCACCCTGATCTCTGCCTTCGTGACCACTTGGGGTTCCCTCCTATGTGTGTCTGTGTCCAAATGTCCCCTTTTTATAAGGACATCACTCATACTGCATTAGAGGCCCACGCTACTCCAGTGTGACCTCATCTTAAATAATTACATCTGCAACAACTCTATCTCCAAACAAGGTCGCATTCTGAAGGACCGGGAGTTAGGACTGTAACTCCCAGTACAGTTAGAGCTAGAACATGTCTCTTCTTGGTGGGGGCACTTTTCAACAGTAACACACTGTGTTTTGGAAGCTAAGTGGTAGGATGGGCCCAGCCTGTGCCACCTGGTCCACCCCACTGTGCCCCAGATGGGGGAAGGGCGGGACTTATGGCCCCATCTTGTCAACATGGTGCAGGGACATTCCCAGAAATTGGGATCCTGGGCTCCCTAAACAAGAGTGAAGAGGGGAGTCGGCGGGACAGGAGGAGAGCAGGAGGGGAGGGACGGAAGCCCGGCAGGCTCTGAGGGCGGCACACGCTGCTCACAGCTCACAGCAGCCCTGCTGTCTCTGGCTGCATCTCACCAGAAAACCGAGGCTCAGAGACACACATTTCGAGCGAGAGGCCGGGCCAGGCTAGAACCCAGACTGTCTGACTCCAGGTCACTTCACCAAGTGGGGCTTTCTACCTATCCTTTGAAATTCCCCTCCTGCACCTCCCTGGATTGTGCCACTTCTGAATAAAAAGCCGTCATTTTATGAGGCAAATAAAATGTTATGATTCCAGGAGGGAAAATATTCTTATCTGGAAAAGAGGTGCTGAGGCTTGGGACCCTCTGACAATTTAGGTCATGGCTGATTCCGACATCCCTAAGAGAAGGAGGCTTTTGAGATTCTAGAACAGGGGTTGGCGAGTGGTACTCTAGAGCCAAATCCCCCTGCTATCTGTCTCTATGCAAGCTGGGAACTGCATTTGCATTTTTAAAGGGTTAAGAGACAAGAATTCAAACAAAGAATTGCGACAGAGACCACGTGTGGCCTGTAAAGCCTAAAACATTTCCTATCCAGCCCTTCACTAGAAAAAGCCAGAGCAACATGGAAAGTGGGGAGGGGTGTGCATGGCCTGAGAGGGGCTGGGAGCAGCCCAGGGCCTGCCTGGCTTCTCCTCAGAGCCTGCGACCGACTGGCATTGCCTGGAGCAGTAGGGGCTGAGTGCTCCCTCAGCAGGACCAGGGAGCCCTCAGGAAGGCCTGAGAACACGAGCTCCTGGAAGCCACAGAAACATCCAGGACATGGAGATTTTTGCAAGCTAAGCAAGGCAATGGAGGTGTATTTTACCAGAGGTGGAGTCCTGGGAGCCCCCCTGTGAATCCTCTGGGTTCCATCCATTCTCCTTACCCGGGTAGCAGCAAACTCATTAAGTCAACCACTGCAAGCAACACCACAAGCCCCAAATACAAGAGAGAGTGAACAGGGCCTGCCTGTACCCTGGGGGCTTGGGAGCATTGCCTCTACATCCCTCCTTCTATGCCTTATGGTGTTCACATCGCTCCAAAGATGTCTATACATTTCCCAAGAAGCAATGTTACAGTAGGTAGGTAGTCAGACATGAGCAGGGCAGGAGAGGGCCCCACATTCCAGAACGTCAGGCCACCATCAGGTGATGGTCAGGTGGTTGTTACACTGTTTCTCTAAAATAATCACTGGTTGCAGCCAGTGCCAGGAAAAGACAGGCTCCCAGTAGATAGAAAGAACTTGAAACTGGTGATCAGTAGCTTTGCAATAAGATCTCAGGAGTTGGGCCAGTGGGCTCAAGCACGTGCACTAAGAGGCAAAATGACAGAGTTGAACTGCTTAATGACTTTCCAGGGAGATTTGACTGGGAAGGGAAGAACACCTCAAGCAAGCATATGTGCAATTTTCAGTAAACACACTGCACACTCCCGAGTGCTGGCAAGCCACTGTGCATGCAGGCAGCCCACCCCAAGAGAAGAATCAGGGAAGAAGAGACACAACCCCCTGGAAGGCTGCCAATGTATAAATTTCAAGTCAATGGTCAAACCACATACTTGATCTCGCCAGTCGCCCAGTTGGCTCTCTTCCAAGTGTACTTTACCTCCTTTCATTCCTGCTCTAAAACTTTCTTAAAAAACTTTCACTCCTGCTCTAAAACTTGCCTGGGTGTCTCTCACTCTGCCTTCTGCCCCTCGGTAGGATTATTCCGAGGAGGCAAGAGCTGGGGTTGCTGCAAACCTGTATAGATTTGCCACCACTAACATACGTTGGTGCCACATGACTCAGAAACATTCCACTGCTAACAATAACATCTTTCCAGTCACCTTGTTCTCTGAGCTCCCAATTCTGTGCTGGCTCTCCCTATTCTACACAGCACCAACTTGGGCCCATGAGAAAACAGCTCCTTTCCCTGGACTCCTCCACCCAGCTGCCTGTCCCCTCTCGCCCTCCCCACGCTCTTCTTCTGCTTGGTCCTTTCCCCCCAATTCCTCCCATGTTTTCATGCTAAGCAAATTTGCTATGACCTCACTCTGTGGACTCACCTCATACATGCCTTTAACCTACATGAGTTGAACTATAGTCATTTCCAAAATATGAAGGAGAAAAATACGTTATCATTTTAAATTGTGTGGGATAATTCCTCCTCTCATTCCATTCAATATGCTCAGGGATTAGCCTGGGGGTAGGAGATTAGAATTTGCTACTCCAGTTCTTGACTCCTGTTCCAGTAGCACGAGTTTCTAGCCTCCTTTACCGTGATCCTAGTGTTGATGGGTAGGTATTTGTGATCCAAAGTTAGCTGCTTCTGAATGCAAGCCAACTACTGATCTGACCTAAGGGGAAGGGCGATGAGTCTGTGATGGACATGCAGAGGGAGAAAACATTGGTGTTGGCTGACATGTGGCATTTGTGCTCTAGGGATGATTTAAGAAAATCTTCAAAAGTATTTTCAGTTAACTGGGATTTCACTTTCTGAGCTGGTTTTAGAATTTAACTCTCGTTTAAGACATGGCTCTACTTACTTTTTAATTTAGTAGACTTTATTTTTTAAGAGCAGTTTTAGGTTTACAGCAAAATCAAGTAGAAAGCAGAGATTTCCCACCAGAGTGGTGCCTGTTTTAGCTGATGAACAGACACTGATATCATTATCACCTGGAATGCATAGTTTAAATTAGGGTTCACTCCCAGTGGGGGGTGTACATTCTGTGGGTTTTGACAAACATATAATGACATGTCTCCACCATTGTGGTATGACACAGAATAGCATCACTGCCCTAAAAATCCTGTTTCCTACCTGTCCATCCTTCTCTCTCCCACAAACCCTGGCTACCACTGATCTTTTTCCTGTCTCCATAGTTATGCTTTTTGCAGAATATCACAGAGTTGGAATCATCCAGTATGTAGCCTTTTCAGATTCACTTAGTAATAGGCATTTAAATTTCTTCCATGTCTTTTCATGCTTGATAGCTCATTTCTTTTTAGCACTGAATGATATTCCTTCATCTGGATTCACTACAGTTTATCCATTCACCAACTGAGGGGACATGTTGGTTGCTTCCAAGTTTGGGCATTACAAGTAAAGGGGCTATCAATATCTGCATGCAGGTTTTTGTGTGGACATAAGTTTTCAATTTATCTGGGTGAATACAAAGTGGCAAAATTGCTGGATCATATGATAAGAGTATGTTTAGTTCTGTAAGAAATTGAAGAGCTGCCTTCCAAGGTGGCTGTGCCATTTGGCCTTCCCACCAGCAGTGACTGAGAGTTGCTCCGCATCCTCACCAGCATTTGATATTGTCAGTGTTTTGGGTCTGGCTGTTCTAACAGGTGTGTAGGGGTATCTCATTGCTGTTTTCTCTCATGACATATGATGTTGAGCCTCTTTTCATATGCGTATTTGCCATCTCTAAATCTTCTCGGGCAAAATGTCTGTGCAGATCTTTTGACCATTTTTGAATCAAGTTGTTGATTTTCTTATTGTTGCATTTTAAGAGGTTTTTTTTTTGTTGTTTTTTCTGAGGTGGAGTTTTGCTCTTATTGCCCAGGCTGAAGTGCAATGGCACGGTCTCGGCTCACCACAACCTCCACTTCCCAGGTTCAAGAAATTCTCCTGCCTCAGCCTCCTGAGTAGCTGGGATTACAGGCATGTGCCACCAAGCCTGGCTAATTTTTTGTATTTTTAGTAGAGACAGGGTTTCTCCATGTTGGTCAGGCTGGTCTTGAACTCTTGACCTCAGGCGATCCACCCACCTTGGCCTCCCAAAGTGCTGAGATTATAGGCATGAGACACCGCGCCTGACCAATAGTTCTTTTGTTTTGTTTTTAGTGATTTGTCTGATCACAATGAAATCCTTACCTTTTACACTACGGGCAGATGAAGGTTTTTTTCTACACAAAGCTATTTCTCTCCTTGGGATCATTTCTAGTCCCAGCTTACAAGAGAATAATCTTTTCCCATGGCCTGCCAGAGGCATGAGCAACGGTAAAGCCCACTGGCTCTGGGTGGGGCTCAGGGGAGAGAGAACTGGAGGAAGAGCAGGACTCCACATGAGAGGGAGTGAGGAGTGACAGCAGACCAGGGACATGGATCAGGAGAAGGCTGGGGAGGCACAGAATGCTCTGGCGGGCAAAGTGGCTCAAGATGAGTGGAGGTGATGGGTCAGGGAGCTGGCCAGGCTGGAGCAGCAGAAAAGTGTAGACCAGGCTTAAGCATGCTACTAAATTGTTGGGCTTTATCCAAGGATCACACCTTCCTAGAGGGGCCAAGGAGGTAACATAAATGGGCGAGGCAGGTAAGGTGTGAGGTGTTAGGGGTTGCTGAGGACTCTGATGGACTGGAGATCACATGACCACTTTAGAGGGGCAGGACAGGGTGAACATATCTGCTATGATTGGTGGCTGCCCTTCGGGAACAGGGCTTCAATTTTTCAAAAGAAGCTGAACATGTGGATTTGTAAAATCTTCTGGCTTTAATTGCTGACTCTGACTCTTTTAAAATATCATGCCAGCCAAACAAAATGTAGCCATGAACTGAAATTGGCAGCAAGGCTGTCATATGCTGTTCATGTACATAGATGTGAATGCCAGGGTACCCACATAAGGGCCTGTGCAAACTCCTGTGTATCTGTACAAATGCACATGCAGTACAGCCCTGAATGCACACACATACACACAGAGATGAGAGTGCATTTCTGTGCACACATGTCTGAGCTCACCTGGCTACACATGCACACAAGTATTGCACATACAGAGGCACACACAAGTACACTGGCATTGTACGTACAAGCATACACATGCATGCAGCATTGTATGGGAACCCTCCAGCAGTAGCCTAAGGAGAGGTCCCCTAGAGTCCCCAGGCTACCCTGTGGATGCTGGGCCCTTCTCTCTCAGCAGTCTTGGGGGGAAGCCAGAGCTGCTCTCTGGGGACACTTTGCTTGGCCTTTCCCAACTCAGCTGGAAGCAGAGTTCAGAGCAGGAGGATCACTAGTGAAATCTAGGATGCTGATCAAATCACACTTCAGGCTGCCCCTGGCCAGGTGCCTGATTTAGCAGGGGAAGGGTGGCCTCAAGCTTCTCTGGCTTCACCACACCCTCAGCTGCAGGGTCAGGACCCTCTGGAATTCCTCCATTTGATCCTGAGTCCCGAAAAGGTGGCAGAAGGGCATGGTGAGCTTCGTAGCAAGGCAGGTGAGGAAGCTGGGGCTGGTGGCAGGGCTTGACCCATGCAGCTGACACAACCAGGAAGGGTGGCAGCTAGTGCTCCCGGCTCTGTCTCTGTCTTCACATCTGGCTACACATGCACAGGTGTAGCACATGTACTACACATGTGATCTCCAGTTTGATGTTTTCTGCAGAGTGCTCTCAACCCTGGAGATGGCAGAACCGAGTCCTTCCACACCCATACCCAGCAATGGGCCAGGGCCACAGAGGAAGAATCATACCTGAACCCTCAGAATCCTATAGCTTCAGTGGGTAAAGGCCCTTGTCAAATATGCCATTGACAAATGAGGAAACTGAGGCCCCCTCTTCCACCCTCAGACCTGCAGCTCAGCATCCTCCTGTCTCTCTCTGACCTCTTCCTCGGTCCTTGCTCCTCCTACTGCCCCTTGAATAAGGACTCTCATGATTGCACTGGATCTACCGGATAACCCAGGATCCTCCCTTCATCTCCAGACCCTTAACTTCATCACATGCACGAAGGAAGTCCCTGCTGCCCTGTAAAGTAACGCCTTTCCAGGTTCTAGGGATTAAGATGTGGACAGCTTTGAGGAGCCACTTAATTATGAAGGTCCACTACAGTAACTTCATAACTTCGAATTGTAGATTTAAACCTCTGTATCTTACCCCATCAATTTCAGCATAGCTCTTGCCTGCCCACGTCATTTGCTTGATAAATACTTGTTCTGGGAGCTAGGATTACAGAACTGAACAAACCAGGCAGAGCCTTAGTGTCCCAAAGCCTATGTTCCAGTGGGGAAAGACAGGCAATACATGGAATAAATCAATAAATGATATTCTCAGCACAATTGCTTTTTGGAGGATAACTTGGCAAAATTTATCAAAATTTAAATTGTGCCTTTTCTTGACCCACAAGCCTATTGTTAAAAATTCATATATAATTGCTGGACACAGTGGCTCACACCTGTAATCCCAGCACTTTGGGAGGCAAAGACGGGCAGATCGCCTGAGGTCACCGGAGTTCAGGAGTTCGAGACCAGCCTGATCAACTTGGAGAAATCCTGTCTCTACTAAAAATGCAAAATTAGCCAGGCTTGGTGACGCATGCCTATAAACCCAGATACTAGGGAGGTTGAGGCAGGAGAATTGCTTGAAACCGGGAGGTGAAGGTTGTGGTGAGCAGAGATTGCATCATTGCACTCCAGCCTGGGCATCAAGAGCAAAATGCCGTCTCAAAAAAAAAAAAAAATCATACAAAATGATATGTGTACAAATCTGTTCTTTATGGCATTACTTATAATAGCAAATGTTTGAGAACAAAAATATATTAAAGGCGAATTGGGTAAATATATTGTGGTTCCCAGAAACTAGAATTTATAGATTAATATGATGATATAGGTTGTAGGTGCTGGGTTTACAGCACCATTTATAAAACAGATAGAACCTGCCCTCATGGAGCACATTGGAGAGCAGAAAGACAGATCCCACACCCTGAGTGAACCTGTGCGTTAGGCTGTGCCGGGATGCAGGAAGGGCTAGGGAGAGAAGCAAAGCTGGAGAGGGCTGAGGAGTGCTGGCAGGGGTCGCTTTTGTTTGTTTATAACTGTTGTATTTACCTCAAAAAATTTAAATTATTAGTTTAAATCAGTTAAATATTGATGAGTTTAATTTTAAATTATTTTAATAATCTTAATTTTAATTAAATTTAATTCAATTTTTAATTAAGTCAATATTGATCAAATAACTTATGGTTTATTTAATTGTAATTAATAAATACATTTTTAATTTTCAAATTTTAGATTTATAAGCATTGCAGATAGTGCAGACCATTCCTGAATACCACTCCCCAACCTCCCCAGTGCTAACACTTCACATAGCCAGGGTGCATTCATCAAGACTAGGAAATGAAGATGGGTACAGGACTGCTGGCTCAACTCCAGGCTTGAACGGGCTTTCCCCAGTTTTTCCACAGATGTCCCTTGCCGGTTCTAGGACATCATTCAGGATTCCTCACTGCATTCTGTGGTCGCATTGCGTGGTCTCCTCCTCTCTGCAATATAGCTCCTTAGTCTTTCTTTGTCTTTTGTGCCCTTGCCACTTCTGGGATGGAGTGGGATGGCACTAAGTGAGACGTGTAGCTAGGTCTGGGCAGGAAGCAGGGGGACAGATGCCTGGGGGACCTCATAGAGGCCTTTGCTTTTCCTCTGAGGGAAACAGGGAGCCCCCAGGAAGGTTCTGAGCAGAGGTGGCACACGATCAGACCGACTTTAACTGGGTCCTGCTGGCTGCTGTGCTTCGGGCAGCTGGAAGGGGTGAGGCCCTGCTAGGATGTTTGTGTATGGTTCTGCAGTAGTCCAGGCAAGAGATCATGGGCACCGTGGGCCACAGTGGTTGAGGAGCAAGCTCGGACTTCAGGTGTGTTTTCAGGACAAAGCATAAGACACCTAGGATATGGACCCGCCCAGCAGACCAAACAGGTCTGCTGTCTCCCCCCAGCCTCCGCTCCTGCTGCTGGGGCCACTGTTGTCAAGGATGCTGACACCCGCATTCCAGACTTTATATATAAGATGATTCCAGAAGCTGGAGCCTGTGTGTCATGTTTACATAATATAAATTTTGTGTGGGTTTGACCATTTCATTGCCAGTCAAGTAAGGAGCTAGTTTCTGGGCACTGTAATTTATCTATTTGATTCTTCACTAGTAAATATTTACATTGTTCACAAATGTTTGCTGTCATAATGCTAAAAGAACAGACTACACATATATCTTTATGTGTGGATTTTTTAAAGACGGGTTTGCTGGGTCAAATAATGATTACTTTTTTTTCCCCATAAGTTATTGGGGTACAGGTGATATTTGGTTACATGACTAAGTTCTTTAGTGTGATTTGTGACATTTTGGTGCACCCATCATCCAAACACTATATCCTGCACCGTATCTGTAGTCTTTTAACCCTCACCCCCCAACTCTTCCCGCAAGTCCCCAGAGTCCATTGTATCATTCTTAAGCCTTTGCATCCTCATAGTTTAGCTCCCACATATCAGTGAGAACATATGATGTTTGGTTTTTCCATTCCTGAGTTACTTCACTTAGAATAATGGTCTCCAATCTCATCCAGGTCACTGGAAATGCTGTTATTTCATTCCTTTTTATAGCTGTGTAGTATTCCATCGTATATACAGATATATGTATATATGTATATTCCATCATATATATATTCCATCGTATATACAGATATATGTATATGGAATATACATATATACATATATCTGTATATACGATGGAATATATATATGATGGAATATCTATAAAATACATATGATGAATACTATATATATATTAATATATACAGATATATATATAATAATATATATATCTGTATATACAATGGAATATATATATATGATGGAAAATCTATAAAATATATATAATGAATACTATATATATAATAATATATACACATATATACACACAAATATATATCACAGTTTCTTTATCTACTTGTTGATTGATGGACATTTGGGTTGGTTCCACAATTTTGCAATTGTGAATTGTGTTCCTATAAACATGCATGTGCAAGTATCTTTTTCAAATTATGGTTTCTCTTCCTGTAGGTAGATACTAAGTAGTGGGATTGCTGGATCAATGGTAGTTCTACTTTTAGTTCTTTAAGGAATCTCCATACTGTTTTTCATAGTGGCTGTACTAGTTTATATTCCCACCAGCAGTGTAGAAGTGTTCCGTATTCACCACATTCAGGCCAGCATCTACTGTTTTTAATTTTTTTATTATAGCCTAAGAATGATTATGTTTTGATGAAGTTTTCCAAATTATCCTCCAAAAAATAATTGTACTACAATCAACAATGAGAGTAGCGCTTTCTCCCACACTTGGATATAATCTTTTACATTTTTGCAAGTAGTCAGCCTCTGCAGGATATATTGTTTTTTTCTTTTCATTTTATTTTTCTGCATATTTACAAAGTCAGATATCTTCTCATGTACTTACTTGCCATTTGCATGTCTGTAAGCTACTAGTTTATATCTATTGCCTACTTTTCTATTGGGATTTTTACATTTTACTCACTAATTTGTATAACGGTTTTGTACATTGCAGATATATTTGAATTGTTGACTCCTATATTTCTATCCGTATCTCATGTTTATCTTCTAACTTCACTCATAGGATGCCTGTTCTTAAACAGGAGTTTAAGGTAGTGTCAAGCATGTCTATCATTTCCATCATGGCATCTGCATCTTGTTATTTCTTGTACTTTTATAGTTGTGTGTTTGTGGTTGGCTTTTTAACCCACATGGAGTGGATTTTCTGTGTATGGTGTGAGAAGAGCTCCGTCTTTCCTCTCTTATATAAGTAACCTTGCAGTAATATCTTACATTAAATTGCATATGTACTTGAGTTCTTCTCTAGAATCTGTATTCTATCTCATGTCTTCTTTGCCTTTGTCTATTATAACACCACATTTAAAAAATGTTTAACTTCAGCTAGGTGTGGTGGTGTGTGCCTGTAGTCCCAGCTGCTATGGAAGCTGAAGTGTGGGGAATCACTTGAGCCTGGTAGTTCGAAGCTGCAGTGAGTTATGATCATATCTCTGCACTCCAGCCTGGGCAACAGAGCAAGACCCTGTCTCAAATAGAATTAATAAATAAATTAAGTGGTAAAATAAAACCAAACAATGTTAACCTCTATAGGATGTTTCAGTAATTTATCAGGCACACTACCCACTGCTACCACCAGCAAGTCATATTGGGTTGCATGTTATACATTTTCTCCTCAAGATAAATTTAGAATCAAATCCCATTTTTAAAAAATCCTCTTCGGATTTGTGCTGGAATTGCAATGAATTATAGATCAATATGACAGAAATTGAGTCTTTACAATACTGAGTCTTCCTATACAGAAAAAAAAAACAGTAAGCAACTCCAGTTGGTCTTCTTTGTTTTCCATTAAAGTTTCAGCATATCATTACACTTTTTTTCAACCAATTTCCTGCTATGTTGCTTGTGATTTTTCTTGCTGTCATGAAAGTCATGAATGCAACTTACTGTTGCAGTTTTAAGTTGATTTTGATTGTATTAGTGGCCTCAGTGATAGTACGTCATTCAACCACACCCGCTGCTGTATGTTCTCACTGGGCGTGGCCGTGTGACTCGTTCTGCCCAATGGGTCAGAGCAGACAGGATACAAGCCGAGGTCTGAAATGAGCTTTGCAAGGTGGGCCTTCCTGTCTTGCAGCCATGGACTATGCCTCAGCTGGCCTGCTGGCCCCAGGAGAAGGGTAAGCAACATATAGAGCAGAGCCCCAGTTGGCCCAGCCTGAGTCACAGCAGGACCCTCCCACCCCCACCCCCCTACAGACACAGGAGCAAGATTAACCAAGGTCAGCAGACTCGCAGCCAACCGACAGGATGATAGCTCTAGTAGTAAATCAGCACTGTTTCAGAGCACTGAGCTTTGAGGTGGGCTGTCAATTATGCAGCAATTGCTGACTGATACAAAGCAGTCCATCTATTTCATAGGTTTATCTTGGGTCTGGCCATGGATTGAACAGTTTTATTAACTCTGGTGGATTTTTAATTGATCACTTTTTGCCCTTCTGGACAGATAATAACATCATATACAGTAAAGGTCATCTTATCTCTTCCTTTCCTATCCTTGTCACTCTTCTTTTTTCTTGTCATATTACATTGGCAAGGACTTTGCAAATACTAAGTTATGTTTGTGTTTGTGTATGTTCTAGGTGTGTGCTGCTATTTGTGAATATAAGTGTGTTCTATCCATCCTTCACCCTAAGAAACTTAACAAGACATTTCTTCTCAATGAATAGTCTTCTTCCCTGTGTCTTGTTTTTTTTGTACTTTTAGAATTGTGTATTTATGGTTGCTTCTTTAGTCTACCTGGAGTAGATTTTCTGTGCACAATGTAAAGATGTGAGGAAAAGCTCTATCTTTTCTCTTTTGTCATATGAATAACCAGTGTCTCCAGCAGCCTGAGAATGCCTGTGTCTCCAGTGTCCCTGGAAAAATGAGAGCATGTCTCTGGATATGACAAATTTGTCCAGAATCCCACTCATAAGGGCAGCAGAGGAGGCGGAGCCTCATGGGTACCCAGGAAGCAGAAGCTAGAAGTGAACTAATGCGAATGGGGCTTGAGGATGCAATCTGCCCCTATCCTCAGGAGTCTGAGGGCAGCACAGAGGCAGGGGAGTGGGGAAGGAAACCATCAAGCACATAAGATGCCCCTCACACTCAACTCCCTGGACACAAACTGGAGGTGACCAGGCCCCATCCTGGGCCCCTCTTCTGGATGCAGGGACTGCCTCTTTGTGGAGGTCTTAGAGTGATGGCCTAAGAGGACAGAAGCCTAGGTAGAAGTCCCAGGTGTCTGGTATTGAATAGAGCACTACAGTGATTAGCTTCCTGTCTGGGAATACACACCAAACCTGGGGAATGTGCACAGCCTTGTA
>PVKP010036061.1:0-22760 GCA_004027715.1 Plecturocebus donacophilus | reverse complement strand
AGCCTGGGCATCAAGACTCCATCACACACAAACACATACACACACACACACACACACACACACACACACATAAAGAAAACAGAAAATGGCATAGGAGTACCTCTATCAATCCACCAAATGTTTGTTACCTATCTAAATTGAAAGAAGAACAGAAATTGGGAGTGAGCCTCTAGAAATCTTGTAACAATTTGGGAATTATTTTGTGTCTGTGAAATCTAGAAAACGGTAACAACAGACAACTGAGGCTTTATCTTAGTCCACTCAGGCTGCTCTAACAAAACATAAACTGAGTGGCCCATAAAAAAACAGAAATTTGGTGGCTCACACCTGTAATCACAGCACTTTGGGAGGCTGTGGCAGGTGGATCACCTGAGGTCAAGATTTCGAGACCAGCCTGCTCAACATGGTGAAATCCTGTCTCTACTAAAAATACAAAAATTAGCTAGGCATGGCAGCACACACCTGCAATCCCAGCTACTTGGGAAGCTGAGGTGTAAGAATCGCTTGAACCTGGGAGCCAGAGGTTGCAGTGAGCTGAAATCTGCCACTGCACTGTAGCCTGGATACAAGACTTCCTCCCCTGCCACCCCCTCCAAAAAAGAACCAACCAGAAATTTATTTCTCACCGTTCTAGGGGCTGAGAAGTCCAAGACTAAGATGCTGGCAAATTCAGTGTCTGGTGAAAATCCACTTCCTGGTTCACAGATGGTAGCCTCTCACCCTGTCTTTATATGGTAAATGGTGTAAGGGAGCGATCTTGCTGAAGCCTCTTTTGCAAGGGCACTAATCCGACTCATGAAGACTCCACCCAAGCTGATCACCCCATCCACCCTAGGCCCTGCTTCCTAACACTGTCACATTGAAGATGAAGTTTCAATATATAAATTTTGGAGCAATACAGTCAGCTCACAGCAAGCATAGATGTCATTTTATTATTTTGTACTTCATTCATTTAGTAATTTATATCTATGGTATTTTACAAAGATATCAGTCTACAAAATATTGGACATTGTTAATAAATCAAATAAATAAAATGAATAGCCTTTACTCTTTCCCACAGATAATTTGGAAATCACTTCTCTAAAACCACTACACCACACTTGATCCCTAACAGATGGGAAGTCTAGGGCCATCAAGATGCACACACACTTTGTGTGTCCCACTCAATTCCTATTTCCTATAGTTTCCATTTCCTCATGATTTTAGCGGTGCCTCTGTATATCCACCCCCTTAAGAGGAAGACTGCCATTCCCCAAACCCCTCAAGCTATGTGAATTTTGATTTGTTACTTTTTAGCTTCAGAACCTCTTGATCAAGACACTCACCCTTTTGCAGGTTTCATTTCCTCCTCTGCAGAATGAAGGTAAAGCCCACTCACTGTGTGGCAGATCAAATGAAATGACTTAAGCCTGCAAAGCACTTAGCACAACACCTGGAACAATCGCTAGCAATCAATAAAGGGCAGAGAGAATTATCACGAGGAAAAAAACACTGCAATAAAGAAATTCAGTCTGGGCTGTGCACAGTGGCTCAGGCCTGTAATCCCGGCAGTTTGGGAGGCCGAGGCAGGCAGATCACTTGAGGTCAGAAGTTTGAGACCAGCCTGGGCAACATGGTGACATCTTTCTACTAAAACTACAAAAATTAGCCAGGTGTGGTGGCATGCACCTGTAATCCCAGCTACTCAGGAGGCTGAGGCAGGAGAATTGCTTGAACCCGGGAGGTGGAGGTTGCAGTGAGCCAAGATTGTGCCACTGCACTCCAGCCTGCATAACAGAGCGAGACTGTCTCAAAAAAAAAAAAATCCTATCAGCCATTCATCAATTCCATCAGTATTTTCAAAAAGGAGCCCCTGACTTGCTGCTAGGTATTAGGAAGGCAAGGGGCTGTGTCTCTCAACAAAATTAGACAAATTTCCTCCTCAACTCAGAATGGTTACAGCCTAACTTCTCACCAAAGTCTACAGCGGCAGTTAAATTTTAATTCCAACTGATAGGCAGAATAATGCCCCATGGCACTGCAAGATGCCCAATCACCAAGCAAAAATGTAATTATTTTCATTCTGCTACAGAAACTTAGGTGGGTGAACTAACACAGTTTAGAAAGATTTTCAATATCCAGGGATACAAAAAAGCAGGTTTTATTTAACCATCAGTTAAACAGAAATCCAGTTAACTAGAGACCTTGCAGGTGGAGTATTCCTAGTGAATGGCTGTTAAGAGTTTGCCTATGAGTCGTTTACATAATGACTCAGGAGGCCGGAGGCCCTGGGGCTTGGTGACATGGAAGGAAAAGGGCAGAGGACGACTTTGGGAAACACTGAGCTAGTCCCTGAGGATTTGGGCAGGAATTTGTTAATCACTAGGTGAGAGAAATTTGCCTGGTAGGAATGGGAATATTTTTGACCTTGCCAAACTCGCAGACCTCTTCATGCCCAGGTTGGCGATGTGTTTACATGCCTGCAGGGGTGTGGGGATACGGAAGGGCACACTGAAATTCGATTTATCTTTGTTGGCATGCCCCCAATACTTTAATGGCTCAGACCCTCCCACGGAAATAAATTCATTTGTCAAATCAGTCAGGGTCCCCAGATTATTCTCTCTCCACCCTCGTCCTGGACGGTTCCTATAAAGGAAATTCTGGTTCCTTTTCCCAGTGGAGCCATCTTCTATCAATCTGTTCCTGAAATCTGTATGGGTGTGCTGAAGTCTAAGCAACCCATCTGAAACCCTGGGGCTAGCTGCTCTGGGTGAAGCATACTCCAGTGAGACGAGGAGGAAGACGAAAAAGAAACACTTGATCAATGGGTGTATTTGCCTCACCAAGAAGCTCCTTCCTGTTGTTGTTTGTGATACCCCTGGGACAACTGTGACCAGAGTAGGAAGGCGCCATATGCAGTCGGCTTGAGATCAGACCTGCCTGGGTCCATGTCCTGTTGGCTGGCTGATGTGAAGGCTCTGGATGGGGACACGTTTCTCCTGGTGTTTCACTTTCCCCAGCTATAAAACGGGTATGAGCAGAATAATAAACGCTGCCCTGTGAGGTTTAGGGTGGATGAACCAGGTAACACAGTGTGTGACCCAGAACGAATCCTACTGCTGTCTCAGAAATAAGGCTTCATCTTTTTGCTGGCTTGTGGCTATGCAGAGTGGTGACAGCTACTCTGATTTGCAAAAGCCGAGTAAATATAGCTTTTATCCTTACACTTTTGGCTCAGGCCCTAAATATCCCTTGTCTGGCATTTCCAACTACTTTTTGTGCCCTTAAGACAAAAGCTTCATTCTATGCATTCATTAATCCATCACTTCAAAAATGCTTCCTGAACACCTATTAAGTGCTAGTCAGAGTGATAGGCTGTGAGTCTCTACAGGGCAGGGATCGCATTTTAGTCCTCTCAGTGCAGCAGCTGAGCAGAGGTACGCAAGGCAGGTGTTCATTAAGGTTTCCTAGAAGTGGATTGCCAGGCTCAGCTGAGCAGCAGTATACGGTGGACTACACGGGGCTGCAGCCTCAGAGCCTAGGGCTGGGCTCTCACATTAAAGCAAAGGTAAGTCCTTGCCTTATGAAGCAAGGACTTCACCCTTCACTCATAATCCAGCCAACGTTTCATTCAGCAAACAGGCAGTTAATGTCCTGTGCAGCCAGCTTTGGTAACATCCTTTCTTGAAGTTTGCTCTTTTTAACAGGCCCTTACAAATATTTAACTCTTTAAAGTTGTGTGTGTGTGTGTGTGTGTGTGTGTGTGTGTGTGTGTGTGTGTTTCCCCTCCTAAACCCACACTTTACCCTATCAACTTCCTCCTGGCTCCATTTAACTCCCTTGTTTTGCAAACCTGAGCACATACTTGAAATTCAAAATCACTTCTTGGCCCTGCGCCTGTGAAGTGGCCTGATCTTGGTTGTGCTTACTGCAACCCCAACCCGTCTCCTGCACTGCCCCACTCCTCGCCGGGGGTTCGAGACCAGCCTGGCCAACAAGGTGAAACCCCATCTCTACTAAAAATACAAAAATTAGCCAGGCATAGGGGTGGCCACCTGTAATCCCAGCTACTTAGGAGTCTGAGGCAGAAGAATCGCTTGAACCTGGGAGGCGGAGGTTGCAGTGAGCCAAGATCACGCCATTGCACCATTGTACTTCAGCCTAGGCAACAAGAGTGAAACTCCGTCTCAAGGAAAAAAAGAAAAAGGGAAAGAAAAGAAAAGAAAGTTAAGTGCAGAATAAATAGTACACCCTGGAAGAGGATTCAGGGTGGGCTGCTTTTAAGTATGAGACAGCAAATACTGGCACTAGGGAGACTCCGTTATGGGAGCCTTACATGATTATAAAGAGATAGAAAGAGGTGTTACTGGTAAGCGTGCTCTGGGTGGTCTTCTGGGTGCTCATGTACAGTAGCTCTCCATGCTTGTTCCTATGCCGCATGTCTCGTTAACATCTTAAATCTCCACCCAAAGGTGTGTTTTTACTATTATAATGAGCAAAGGGTCAGTTTGAGAACAGGTAAAATCAAAGTGCACACACTATCTAGAAGCGAGAGTTCCTACTGAAGATAGCTTTGTTTGACTGTGCCCAATGACAATGTGAATGCTGAGGCTTATTGTGCTGACTGTAGGGTCACCACAGTTGCTGCGTCTGGAGAACACCGACTACCTATCCTGCCTCATTGGTATTAGGAGGTGAGGCCTCTGGGAGGTTACTAGGTCATGAGGGTGGAGCTCCCGTGAGTGGGATAAGTGCCTTTATAAAAGGGACCCCAGAGAGCTCTCTTGCCCTCTATCTGCCATGACAGGATGCAACCAGAAGATGGCAGCCTGCAACTCGTTAGAATCTAACCATGCGGGCACCTTGATCTCAGACTTAGAGTCTCTAGAATTGTGAGAACTAAATTTCTCTTATTTATAAGCCACCCAGTCTATTGCACTATGTTATAACAGCAGAAACTAAGACAGGCATGTTAATGCCTTTGAGATTTATTGATGTATTCTACATATCTTTGATCTTATTCTTACAGAAAAGACAAGGTTACGGCATCCTTGCCCTCAAGAGTCAAAGAGGTAATATTCTTAAAGATGGAGGTGCAGGGTGGATTGGAAATTGCTAGAAGTGGGCTGCCCGTTAAAAATCCAAGCCCAAATGCAAACCACATATGTACTCTGAATTTTTATAGTGGCCACATTTTTAAAAAGTAAAAAGAAACAAGTGATTTAATTTTAATAATAGATTCCACTTAACCTAACAGATTCAAAATTTTGTCACTTCAACATGTAATCAATATTTTAAAATCAGTAAGATATTTTCCTTTTTTGTATTGTCTTGGAAGTTGGTATACATTTTGCATTTATGACATATTTCAGTTCAGACTAGTTACGCTGCAAATGCTCGATAGTCACGTGACCAGTGGCTGCCATGCTGAGCCACAGAGCTGTCATTTCTTGGTGAACTTAGCTGCGTTTCCTGGGCCCAATTTCTTAACCTCTCTGTACCTCAACTGCCTAGTCTTCAGTGCCTGACACATCACAGGCATTTAGTGATTTTAGAATTAATTTTCTCATCTGTAAATTATGAGCATAAATAGAAGTGACTCATAAAAAGCTCTTTTATTTACTCATTTAACCATAGCTTATTGAGCCTAGCACATGTCAACCACTGTGGTAGGAGCTAAGGATGCCTCAGTGAACAAACAAAACTTTGACTTCATAAAGCTTATAGTCTAACTAGGAGAGATGATAAAAACAATTTAGCAAATTATACAGAATACTAAAAGGTGATAAGGTAGTAGAATAAGTTATAGATAGTAGAGCAGGGACAGGAATCAGGAGTATGTATGGGAGGACACTTAGAATTTTAACTAGGGTTTTCAGGGAAGACTCACCAAGGTAGTAATATCTGAGTCAAGACTTAAAGGAATGGCCCAGCGTGGTGGCTCACACCTGTAATCCCTGCACTTTGGGAGGTCAAGGTGGGTGGATCACTTGAGGTCAGGAGTTCGAGACCAGCCTGGCCAATATGGCAAAACCCCATCTCTACTAAAAATACAAAAAATTTGCCAGATGCACGCCTGTAATCCCAGCTATTTGGGAGGCTGAGGCAGGAGAAACACTTGAACCTGGGAGGTGGAGGTTGCAGTGAGCCAAGATTGCGCCACTGCACTTCAGCCTGGTTGACAGAGAGAGACTCTATCTCAAAAATAAAAAAATGACTTAAAGGAGCACTCTATGAAGATATTAGGGAGGAACTTGGGGTGGAGGAGAAGTACTCCAAACAGAAAAATAGCCACTGGGGAGAAACAGCAAGGGGCTAATAAATGTCTGGAGGTGTGATGAAGTGTCAGAGAGGTTACTGGGGAGCAGGGTCTTAGGAGCTGTTGTAGGAACTTGGCCCTTCTGCAAGGAAGATGTAGAGCCATGGAAGGGTTTTGAGCAGAGGAGTGACCTAGCCTGGCTCTCAGTCTCACAGAATCCCTGGGGCTACTGTGCTGCGAATCAAATTTAGTGGGGTGTGTGATCCATGGTGATCCCTTCACCCAGGCCAGATAGAAATTGACGAATTAGATTTGTTGAGTCCTGTGTCCTAAATGCTGGGTGGGTGGTTCCCCTCTACTCATTTGTCCTGCAGAAAGCCATGCTGAAGAAATGCTGTCTTCCTTCTCATGTCTGAATGTTTCTTCCCTGGAAGCATGAAGAATGAATGCCCAAGGAAAGAAAAAGAGGTCAGGTTTGCTCTGCCGGAGCCTCTCTCATTACTGACAGCCTTGCCTCCTCTTTGAATATCTTACCCTCTTCTTCTTGCACAAGAAGTACAAAATAAGACTCTTAGAATTTAGATTATTTTTTGAAATCCCCACACTTGGATTTGCAGATATGCCAATATTTGGATTTGTCGAGCTGTAATTTAAGCTGGTCTCTCCCCTGGAACTGCCTGGTGAAATGCATCTTTCATGAGGTTTCTGCAGGAGCCCAGCTACAAGCTCAGACTCCCAAGCACAAATCAAACTCGGGTTCAACATTAACAATGTGATGTCAGGGCCTCCTAAAACAGCAGGCCTCCAGCAGGGACTGGCTTCACTGTCTTCCCACCCATGTACCCTCTTCCAGGAAAGGATTAAAAGCTTCCTCACAGACAATTGAGCTGCAGGATTAATGCATGGAGAGCTGGTTTGGGGTGGGCTGCAGCCTCAGACCCCTTCTCAGGGTACCTGCTTTTCACCCCTACCCACAGGGTACACTAGCTCTTGCCTAGTCAGCTTCAGAATCACCTCTGTTGATCTGAGCAAATAAAATGCAGAAGCCAAGGAAAAGGATGTCACTAGGCAGCCTCTGGGCTTCCTTCCTTCATCTGAAGGTCAAGTAATCATTCGGCCAAAATGTAGAACTCTTTATGCAGGACTTAAGGTCAAAGACAGGCAGGCTGGGAGGGTGAAGGAAAGCAGTTACAGGCCAGCAGCTTCCAAAGGTGAGACAGACCCAGGCCCCGCCTATTGTGAAGAGTCTGATTTTAAAATACAAATGAATGCCAAAACCAGGCTATAATATTTATCATCCCTTTCACTGGATGGCCCTGTCTATGCAGCTGGTGCTGTATATATAACCTCGCCTGGCAATAGGGGCTCGTTGTAAGAGTGAGGCCTGGACTAAAACATCAATTTCGCTTTGCTCTCCTCCCCCTTCCCTGCTCTATCCTAGCAATATCCCCAGCTTCACCCTCAGGACAGCCCTTGGCTTAGGGAGGGCAATGACCAAGGGAGGGCAATGACCAAGACAGGGAGGCACCCAAGCAGGGTGGCCAACTGTCCTAGTTTGTCTGGGATGTGGGGCTTTCAGGCTAAAAGCAGGAAAGTCCTCGCTAACTAAGTTTGTTGGTCACTCAGACCTGTCAGGTTCTGGCTGAGCAAACAAACATATATGCTGGTGTTCCCTGAGGCTGCCTGAGAGTGTGAAAAATAGACTTGGAAGCAGCCAGGTTTGGATTTGAACCTAGCCTCTCCCATTACAGGGGGCAAGATTCATGCTAACCTCCCTGGGCCTTTGTATTCTTATTTGGAAAATGTCAAAAATAGAACTGATAGGGAGGGAGATTTAGTAAGAGAATGCCCACAATAAATGGTTACCTTTTTATTCCCCATTAGAAAATCTTATCTAGTCCAGGTGCAGTGGCTCAGGCCTGTAATCCCAGCACTTTGAGAGGCCAAGGCAGGCAGATCATGAGGTCAGGAGTTTCAGACCAGCTTGGCCAACATGATGAAACCCTGTCTCTATTAAAAATACAAAAATTAGTCAGGTATGGTGGTACACACCTGTAGTCACAGCTACTTGGAAGGCTGAGGCAGGAGAATCACTTGAACCCAGGAGGGGAGGCTGCGGTGAGCTGAAATCATGCCACTGCACTCCAGCCTGGGTGTCAGAATGAGACTGTCTCAAAAAAAAAAAATCATGTTCATTTTAAAATCATTATCACAGAGTGTCAATAATGCCTGGCACCTACATAGCCTTTAGGATTTACAAGGTACTTTTATATAGAGGGTTTCATCTGAGGAGTCACAAGTGAGGCAAACGGGTCATCAGCCTCCCTTTAGAGTTTGGAAAATGAAGGTTGGAGTGGAGAAGACACATCTCCGAGGTCATGCAGTTGGCAAACAGGATTAGCCCAGATCACCTGGCTCCATTTGCTATTGCTTACCATCAAAAGTCGCAACAAAACCCCAGCGGTGCATATGAGGTGCAGGTAAGTCTGAGGACTTCCCACTGTCAGGAAAGTGTGGAGGAAGCTGTTTCCCAGCAAACGCGCTCAGCTCCTTGCTGCTGCCAAGGGCCTGGGGCCCAGCCTAGGGAATCGGCAGAGTTCCACATTGCCTAATCAGATAATTCTGCCCTCGTGCTCCTGTTTTGTACTTTCTTGGAGCCAGCCATTTAAACTGAGATCTCTACCTCACCCAGAGTCAGGGTCAATTCTCAATTATTCCCCACTGATGTAGATGGGAGTACTGTGAGAGTGACTAACTGGCATTCAACGCAACTTGTTTTTATTGAGTGCCTCCTCCGAAGAGCTGTGTGGGATGTGACACTTGGGTCACTGTTGGGGGGATGAACCTGCAGTATGGCTGGGAATTCAAATCCAACTAACATTTTTTTTTTTTTTGAGATGGAGTCTTGCTCTGTCAGCAGGCTGGAGTGCAGTGGCACGTTCTTGACTCACTGCAACCTCCAATTTCCTGGTTCAAGGGATTCTCCTACCCCAGCTTCCTGAGTAGCTGGGATTACAGGCACGTGCCACCATACCTAGCTAATTTTTGTATTTTTAGTAAAGACACGGTTTCACCACCTTGGCCAGGATGATTTCAATCTCCTGACTCCGCCTACCTTGGTCTCCCAAAGTGCTGGGATTACAGGCATGAGCTACCATGCCCGGCCCAAATCCAATTAATATTCCGTTATTGAACTGCTGCTCTTGGGGAAGGTGCTTTCCCAGCCCTGTCCTTCGCTTTCCTCCAGCCTCCATCTGCCTGGGATGCCTTTCCTCCCACAGCCCGGGCCTCTGGGGGACCTGCTTCCCTTCTCACTTCTGCAGTCCATTTCCCCTAGGACAGCTACCTGGATGCCCTTAAATCCAAAGGCCCGCACACCTCTCTACCTGCATCTCCTATCATAGCTACACTCACTCACTGTGCTCTGGTCATAACTGTAGTTTTTCCTTTTTCTTGAACACCTCCCATCCTTTCCCCTTCTAACCTGTGCTCTTGGTCTTCCCTCTGGAGGTAATATCAAAGGCTGGCTCCTCATCTCTCAAGGCTCCGCTCAATTCTACTTCCTCAGGAGCCCTTCCCTGACCATCTTAACCCAGGTAGGCCACCCCCAACACCCTCTCCTTACTGACACCTATTCAATCCCATTTTCCTATTTTATTTTCTTCATGGCCCTGCTCTCTCTCTCCCAGATACTTCCATTAATTCATTTACTTATTTATCATTTGCCTCCTCCCATCAACATGTAAACGCCATAAGAGCAGGGACATTGCTGGCTCCATCCACAGCTGTATCCTTGGAGTTTGATAAACCCAGACACTCAAATATTTGTTAAATACTATAGAATCTGTTGGTCTTTATTTAAAACAAAGAGGTTAAAAGCATGGGGCTGGCCAGACACAGTGACTCACGCCTGTAATCCCAGAACTTCTGGAGGCCAAGGTGGGCAGATCACCTGAGGTCAGGAGATCAAGACCAGCCTGGCCAACATGGTGAAACCCCATCTCTACTAAAAATACAAAAAAATTAGCCCAGCATGGTAGCGTGTGCCTGTAGTCCCAGCTACTTGGGAGGCTGAGGCACGAGAATTGCTTGAACCTGGGAGCCAGAGGTCGCAGTGAGCCAAGATCACACCACTATACTCCATCCTCAGTGACAGAGTGAGACTCCATCACAAACAAACAAACAAAAAAAAACTTGGGTCTGGAAGTAAAGTGGGCCTGTGTGATCTTCCCACCTACCAGCTGGGAGAAGCCATGTCCTCTCTGACCTTTCTTCTCCTTTATACAAAAATCAAGAGCTCACTCCATGGGAGTTATCATGATTAATTTTAGAGTTGTGTTTTCTCTATGAGCCCAAGCACTTTGGCAGACACTTTGTCATTAATCTTTGTATCCACTATGCCTGGAAACATCACCTTACCACTGCAGCATCCTCTATTTCTTATTACAGGACATGTCACAGTGTCCCAAAGAGTCTATTTATTCCTCTGTCTCCTCCAATATGGTGACTGCATGGGGACATGAACCTCTAAGCAGCCTAGCACAGTGCCCACCATAGAATGGATGCACAGTGATTACGACTAGCAGGCACCTAGTGTGTCTTCCAGAAATGTATTTTGAACCAAGTCCTCTTTAGAAAAGACATGAATAAATATATGAATTAGAAAGAAATTTTAATGCATGAATTTTAAATACATGAATTAAAGAATAATACCAGATAGTATAAGATCAAGCGCCGAGTTACACATATTCAGGTAATAAAATGTGTAATACAGATATTGGATGGCAAAGGTGGCCAACAGAGAGCTTCCTGGACCATGCAAGGGACCTAGGTAGGTGAGGTGTGCGGACAGGGACTGGGTCCAACTGGAGAATACATTTCACCTGCAAGGCAACTACCACTTCTCTCCAGCAATTTATTGCCATCCTGGAACATGGATCTGATGGTCTCATATTTTATTTTGAGACAGAGCCTCTCTCTGTCACCCAAGCTGGAGCACAGTGGCACGATCTTACAACCTTTGCCTCCCAGGTTGAAGCCATTCTCCTGCCTCAGCCTCCCGAGTAGCTGGAATTACAGGCATGACCCATCACACCTGGCTACTAATTTTGTATTTTTAGTAGAGAGGGGTTTTCATCATGTTGGCCAGGCTGGTCTCGAACTGCTGACCTCAAGTGGTCTGCCTGCCTTGGCCTCCCAAAGTGCTGGGATTATAGGCATGAGCCATCACACCTAGCCAAGTATCCTATCTTTAGATTTTTCAAATGAAACTGGAAATGTGAATTTTTATATGATATCTCCCAAGTTTTCAAATTTTTGACAACTAGCTTAAAATTATTCAACAACTATTTGAGATGAGCAAAGCATTTTGAGAGCTATGCTATAACCTCTGACAAAGTGCTCTAGGTGACAAGATGGAGGTTGAACACTCAATAGGCATTGGTGGAAGAATCTACACTAGAGGCCAACTCTCAAAAGACATTTACTCACTCACTCACTCACTGCCTCATAAAACCAGGATGCAATTCTTGACCTATGGCTAAATTTTCTCCTAAGGCATTCATCAAGCATTTATTGAGTACCCACTCAGTGCTAGGCATTCAGATATAAAATAACTCATGGCTCATTCTCTCTGAGACTTTATAGTTGCTCAGTTCAAGATATGTTGTTGAGCTGAGTGTGGTAGCTCATGCCTGTAATCCCAGCACTTTGGGAGGCTGAGGCAGGCAGATCACCTGAGGTTGAGACTTCGAGACCAGCCTGACTAACATGGAGACACCGTCTCTATTAAAAATACAAAATTAGCCGGGCATGGTGGCACATGCTTGTAATCCCAGCTACTCAGGAGGCCGAGGCAGGAGAATCGCTTGAACCCAGGAGGCAGAGGTTTCGGTGAGCCAAGATGGTGCCATTGCACTCCACTACAGCCTGGGCAACAAGAGTGAAACTCCGTCTCAAAAGAAAAAAAATTTTTAAAAGATAGTTCTTGAGTCACTATTGTACACTTGAGAACAGCTCATCAAAGCAAAAGGAGAGACACCTAGACAGCTAGGCATTGCTTCCTCACTCACCGGACCTCTGACCCAGAGTGCTGGTAGCAAATTGTCATACTACTGTGTCCTTCCCTCCATTCAGTTCTCCCACCCCCAGCCATCTCAGTAGCACCTAGGAGCAAAGTGGCCTCCCAAATCAGACAGTAGCAGAAGTCTCCCAATCTGATAATCATAGGATGACCAGCCATAATCTCTATAAGCCTAACTCTTGCCTATAATATGGAGATCATATGATGGTGACAAATATCACTCAAGTAACAGCAGCCCCCACACCATTTGCTATCAAATGTCTGGGGTGTGGAGGACTCATCAAGTCACATGTGCCTGTGGTCTTGGGACCCAGCCAGTGAATAGGTCTAAAACATCTCTAAGATGGAGCACTCTTCAGTCTGAAACTACTGAAATAACATCCACACAGCGCCCAGTAGTCTCACATCGGCCAAACCTATACTGTGATCTTAGATTTGCTGAAGGACTAATTTCTGTCCCAGCCCTGCCAATATTAATTGTTTGGACTCAAAATTACATAAGTAGATTGATTTTTTTTTCTGTCAAACTGGAAAGGATCACAGTAGTGCTAGTATATTCCTGTTTCCACTGGCTAGTTATACACACTGGAAAAAAATAGTCAAAAGAAGGCCATGGAAGATGGAGTACAGGTCTTGAATTGCATGCTGAAGTCCCCCACGAATCAGTTTGGGTGCGTGCAGTAGCACCTAAACTTGTTTATTGTGAACTGAGCTGTTAATCCTCCACCCTCCAATCGACCCATTATTTTAAAAAAATAAACAACAACAAAATTTTTAGGTAGACGAAACCAGTGGGGAGATAGGAGTGTCCTTTTGTGGTGGTTAGGGAGCAGCACTGGTCTCCTGTCACGTCCCTAAGTCAACAGGAAGGAACTATATCCTCCAGAGCCGTCTGCTAATTTGTTTCTAATTTAAGGACAATTCCTACATCTCCTAGCCCCCCCAAAAAGCTGTCAGAGCTGCACGATTTCTCTCACTACCCAAAGAACTGGTACCTCTCTGGAAATAACAGTTTATGAACTTTGTACTAACTTCCAGGGACATCTAATAAATACCACGGTGGTCTTGGGACCCAGCGAGTGAATAAGTATTCGTTCTGTTTTACACTGTTTTCTTTCTGTGATTTTCTTTTCTACCCCAAAGTTTCTCACTACTAATTCTGAAAACACCTCTAAGATGGAGCACTCGTCAAGCCGTTCGGGTAAAGAATCCTTTCTTGCGGCCAGGCGCCGTGGCTCACGCCTGTAATCCCAGCACTTTGAGAGGCCGAGGCGGCCGGATCACGAGGTCAGGAGATCGAGACCATCCTGGCCAACATGGTGAAACCCCGTCTCCACTAAAAATACAAAAAATTAGCCAGGAGTGGTGGCGGGCGCCTGTAGTCCCAGCAACTCCGGAGGCTGAGACAGGAGAATCGTTTGAACCCGGGAGGCGAAGGCTGCAGAGAGCCGAGATCGCGCCACTGAACTCCAGCCTGGGCGACAGAGCAAGACTCTGTCTCAAAAAAAAAAACAAACGAACAAAAAAAAGGATCCTTTCTTGTGACCTTTAAGGCAAGAAATACAGAAATATATTCCAGGAAAGAAAAGAAACGACTGTTCCCCGCCCCCAGTTACTCTGGGGAAAAGGAGGTGAAAGGGAAAAGGCGCAAACACCAAGCTCTCCCCTCCTCTATCATTCCCACACTGGCAAGTTGTGTTCGCCTTCCAACTTCTGAGAGCTCCGCAGCTCGGAAGGCAGGCGGTGCGCACAGCGCCAGCCCCAGCCGGCGGGGGGATTACCTACCAGGGGATTTAAACCCGCTCTGGCGCGGGGGCGTGGCCGGGCGGAGCCCCGCGGCCCGGGTGGGCGGGGCGGAGGCGGGGATCCCGGCGGCTCGGCGCTACGTGAAACAGACCCAAGCTCGGAGAGTGAGCGCCTGTCTCTTTAAATGCCACGGGCTGCGCTCCCGCCCCGGAGCCTGGAGCCGGATCTACAATCCGGTCCCTCCCGCTCCGGCGCTTGTTGTTCACCCGGCCCGAGCGGGAGCTGTTGCCGCCTGGCTGCGAGGCTGCCGTCTTCTCCTCGCGCCCCACTTCCCCCGAGAGCTGAGGAGGGGAGGCAGGCTCCGCTGGCGGGAGGAGGCGCGGTGTGAGCAGTGATCCCCCCGTCTTCAAGTATCGGGGCGCTAGGCAGCCGCGAGAGAAAGGCATGCCCCCCCTCCGGCCGCTGCGCTGCCCTCTGCCCAGCCTCGCTGCCGCCCGCGCCAGGAGAGGAGGGACTGCGGAGCCCACACCTGCAAACTCCCCCTAGAAGTCTCGGGGTGCGGCGGGGAGCCCTTCCCCAGGCCCACGGCCTCTAGCTCTCCGCGGGTGAGTTGACGCAGGTAACCCGAGCCTGAGGGCGGGCGCGGAGGAGGGGCGGGCCAGCCGGGAGGGGCTCGCGCCGCAGGTGAGTCAGGTGGGGTGACTCACCTGCCCAGGTCGCGCCCTGAGACCCTCGCTCCGTCCCCTGGGGACGGATGTGTTGGGGCGGAGGAGGCGCCCCAGAGGCTGGTCAGGGGCCGAGTCTGGGCGGGGAAGTTAGGACAGGAGGGGGCACTGGAGTAAAGTTTCTCTTTCCTTCCCTCTTCCTGCCCAAGCTTGGCAGGTGGGGCGCGGGCGGTAGCAATAGAAGCTGCTGATGCAATGGGCTTTTGCCAGGGCCAGGCGAAGGGCTGGGGACAGGGAGAACTGGAGTCGCCCGGTCTCCTGTGACCGTGACCTTAGAGGTGGAGACACGAGGGAAAGCTCGCTACGCCCGAGACTCCCCCTAAAATGGCTCCAGGCGCTGATTCCTCCCCGGTTCTTCCTTCGGAACAAAACGCCCTTTTCACCGAGTGGCTCCTACTTTGCTTTCTTGCCTTCCTCTCCCAACAGGTGGCCTCAGCCCCTGTCCGGGTACCTGTGCCAATGACCCTAGTGGTGGTTTCGCTTTCTCCCCTCGCGGCGGTGTGAACGTGTGTCCGCAGCGTGATGGGCAACCAGGTGGAGAAACTGACCCACCTAAGTTACAAGGAAGTTCCCACGGCCGACCCGACTGGCGTGGACCGGGACGACGGGCCCCGCATTGGGGTCTCCTACATTTTCTCCAATGACGATGAGGACGTGGAGCCGCAGCCGCCGCCTCAGGGGCCAGATGGCGGCGGCTTGCCCGACGGTGGGGACGGGCCGCCGCCACCCCAGCCGCAGCCCTACGATCCGCGGCTGCACGAGGTGGAATGCTCCGTGTTCTACCGGGACGAGTGCATCTACCAGAAGAGCTTCGCGCCGGGCTCGGCGGCGCTGAGTACCTACTCACCGGAGAACCTGCTCAACAAGTGCAAGCCGGGCGACCTGGTGGAGTTCGTGTCGCAGGCGCAGTACCCGCACTGGGCCGTCTACGTGGGTAACTTCCAGGTGGTGCACCTGCACCGGCTGGAGGTGATTAACAGCTTCCTGACCGACGCGAGCCAGGGCCGTCGAGGCCGCGTGGTCAACGATCTGTACCGCTACAAGCCGCTGAGCCCCAGCGCCGTGGTGCGCAACGCGCTAGCGCACGTTGGCGCCAAGGAGCGCGAGCTGAGCTGGCGAAACTCGGAGAGTTTCGCCGCCTGGTGCCGCTACGGCAAACGCGAGTTCAAGATAGGCGGCGAGCTGCGCATCGGCAAGCAGCCCTACCGGCTTCAGATTCAGCTGTCGGCGCAGCGCAGCCACACGCTCGAGTTCCAGAGCCTGGAGGACCTGATCATGGAGAAGCGGCGCAACGACCAGATCGGGCGCGTGGCCGTGCTGCAGGAACTCGCCACGCACCTGCACCCGGCGGAGCCGGAGGAGGGCGACAGCAACGTGGCGCGGACTACGCCGCCTCCCGGGCGCCCCCCTGCGCCCAGCTCCGAGGCGGAGGACGGAGAGGCGGTGGCACACTGATGGGCGAGCTGAGCGCAGAGCTGCGAAGGGGAGCTGTTTGCAGTAGCAGCCCCTGCCCCCTTTCTCCCTCTCTCCCTCCTCCGCCACCGTCTGGGCCCCATCTGGGATTTCTGGGCCCTTTGGAAAAGAGTTGGTGAAATGCGCAGCCGGCTGTGGACGGGGGAGGAGGAAGGGGACAGAGGGAGCAGGTAGGAAACAGTTTAGCTGGGTGCTGGGGGGTTGGGGGGTCTCCCTCCCTTCCCTAAATCTGTCTTCCTTTCCTTGGTGGGGCAAACTGTGGACTTGCCTGGCACTTAATGCTTGTTAGATCTGGGTTTATAATCGGCCATCTTAAGCACGTGGATTTGGAGAAAAGTTCGGAGTACCCATTATTGCCATAGCTTCCTACCCTGGGTTTGGAAAAATCGTGGTACGAAGGCCAGAGCGGGTTTGTCGAGTCGCCACGGTGGGGCCAGCCTGAGAGCTGCTTATCTGCTTTGGTGAAGCAGAGCTGAGCTGTGTATGGGATCCAGGAGGCTGGGGTGATTTATTTTATGGGATTCCTGGAGCGCAGGGCTGGTGAATCCATGACAGGGTCTGGGAGCAGCAGACCAAAACCACAGCAGCCTCCTATTAAGTGTAACAAATAGTTAAGAAAACTCCGGCTACAAACAAAGACTTTGCTACCTCCCTCCTCCACAACTCCCAAGTAATTAGTCTTCAGGAGCTGGCTCTTAGCTGAGGCTCCGGCTACCTCCCCTTCCCAGGTTACAAGTAAATCATTGTCAAGGGCCAGCCAGGGGAAGATTTCAATTAAGGTTCTGTTCTGCTGCCTTTGTTTCTCCCCTGCTGTTGCAGGCACTTACGGCTGCGTTGTTATGAAAGGAGGGAATAGCCCTTTATGTCTTTGATCTAATTAAACCTGCTCGGCTGTGTTCATCTGCAGGGCAGGTCACAGATAGGGTTGACTGCGCCACCCCATAAAGTGTCTACTGTGGAAGCAGCCACAAAGGGCTGCCCTGGCAGGAATTACTTAATCTCTCCTTCCACTCCCCTTCCTGAAGAGTGAAGGGAGCCCTATTAAAACAAAGATTTGGTAGTAATCCCGTGATTTGTTTTATTCCCCCACCCCCTCACTGGCCCATCCCCCCTCACCCTGACTTTTGTTCTGCTGGTGGTGAAATCTTAGGCTGAACATGTATTTCAATGGTAAGCTACTCATTTTGCTATCCACATTTGATGGAATTTAGTTCAAGGCGCACAGTCTTGTACTGTAGTAGTCTCCTGGTTGCCTGGAGAACACCTCCTTTAGAGACCTGTGTTAAATAAGAGGGGCAGTGTTGATCATGGGTGCCACCTGGTTAGTCAGCACCGAATCTGACTTTGGTAACAGTCCTAAAGCACAGTTGGTGATTCTGAGATCTGTTAGTGGCAGACTGAGCAGATACTACTTGGTTTGCTTAGTATGAGACATTTTCCATCTAGCCTGTCTCTTAAATTTCTGTGAGATCTTAATGATGTATGCCTCAGTTGCAGAATAGCTTCTCTGCTGCACATTGCCATTGCTGCCTCAAAAGTTGAGTCAAGTTTGAGGTTTTTCTTTTTCCTCTCTTGGGAGTCACTATAAACTACTCTGTACAGTCATTTTGTGATGTAATTCTTAACAGCTGGAATAGAATCGTAGCTGAGTGGTCCACAACCATTGCTATCCTAAGTCAAGGCAGCAAGATCTCTAAGTCAAGGCAAGAAGACTTAAAGGATTCTCTAGTATACTTGTTTTACACATGGACGTTGAGGCCATTCTCTAAAAGCTTGGACCTTTGTAGCTACTCAACGAGAAAGGGCATTAGCTGTGTTACCTGTTTTTACAGTGATCACCAAATAGATCTGGCCACTTTGATTGTTAAAGATGAACCACGTTCTGGCCCTGGTCTGGGACTTTGAAGGGAGATGAATTTCTTGTTGGAAATGTAGATCTAGTGTTCATATTTAATACTCTCACAGCTTTGTGTTTATTCTCTTTGCTCATCGAATAGCAGAGCAAGATAAACATGGATTAAGACATTTAGGAGAACCTGCTATATCTAGCTGAGCTGGGTTTTCTTTCATGCTTAACGTGGTGGTGAAAATAGAAGGTAGGCTGGGCGCAGTGGCTCACACCTGTCATCCCAGCACTTTGGGAGGCTGAGGTGGGTGGATCAGCTGAGGTCAGGAGTTCGAGACCAGCCTGGCCAACATGGCAAAACCCTATCTCTACTACAAATACAGAAAATTAGCTGGGCGTGGTGGCGGGCACCTGTAATCCCAGCTACTTGGGAGGCTTAGGCAGGAGAATTGCTTGAACCCAGGAGGTGGAGGTTGCAGTGAGCCAAGATTGTGCCACTGCACTCCAACCTGGGCAACAGAGCAAGTAATGACCACTGTGTAGACAAGTGGGAGGGAAGAACAGAATGGCACTGTCCAGCTCTGGGCTAGCCAGCTCATTTTTCAACTCCACCACTCCTGTCTCCTTCCTCTGTCCCAGAGTGGAAAGTGATGTATGGTGACACTGAAGTACAGCAGCGACTGTGTTATGAACAAACTGCTCTAAGAGATCTCAACTTGAAAGAATAGCTCCTACAAAATCCACATCAGTCGTAGCATTTTACCTCTGGAGAAGAGGTTTTCAATAACAGGGCTTGGAAATGAACTAGAATAGGAAATAGATCTCTTCAGATGCTGCTTTCCCATATAATGCAAACATTTCTACAGGGTCCCAGAAGTGTGAAATATGTGACACTTAGGAACAGTGATTTTTATTGGGAATTTTCTTAGGGTTATAACACTTAAAGCAAAAACCAACCAGTAACACCTCCAGGAAAGGGGAATGAATCAACTCTTGGTTCTTTCCTCAAGACGGCAGTGTTGTGGATAAGTGTGTTTTTAATGTCCTGGCAATGGCTACATTTGACACTTTAGAAAAAATAAACATATTTAATAATTTTTGTTTCTCTTTAGGAATAAGACTTTAGAACTGTTTTGTACTGTGAATTACGGATGCTCTTTGAAGGAAAGAAATATCGATTCTAATGTTCTTCAGAAGCTCTGGCAGGGATAAGCAGGACATCGACTGGAACGTATGCTAAATGAAAGCAGACAAATTCTATTTTCTTACCTGAGCAAATATTTTATTGAAACTGCTTATGTATGTCAAAGGAGCCCACAACTTCAGCTACACAACTTTTTGTATTGAAAGAACTCCTACTTTTTGTAGCTTTTATTTCACATTTAATTTAAAATGACTTTTAGCACTAAAATGTGTAGAAGATTTTACTCCAGACCTATAAGGAAATGTTTAGTTTTTATGAAAAATGACAAGTCAGTGGTTAAACTTCTTATGTCTTTGGCGCTTTGGCCCTAATAGCGCTGGACAACACCACGACCACATGGAAACATATTTTTGGAAGCAGAACTTTAATTTTATATAACGTATGCTATGGAGAGCTAAGAGAATTTAAGGACTACTTGTTTTCTATTTTTTTTTTCTTAATAAAATGAAATCCACTGTGTTGAAGACTCTTGATATCATGTGCTTGTCTAACCATGTTTTGTTTTATAAATTAGAATAAAATCTACTTGTGATCATGGTCATCAAATGGATTTGTTTGGAAAGTTACATCTTTGTGAAATGTTTTTTTAAATCAGAGTAACTATAAACTGATTCATTCAGCTTTTCGTTTGGTTTTGTTCTTGGCTATCATACTTGTGACTCATGAAGAATTATGTTGACAAACAGGATAAATTCCACATGCATTTTATTTCCCAGTGAGTCGTATAAACTTCGTTGAAGGTTGTATGTTAAATCAATGTTACGTTCTTATATCACTTCTTGAGAAGGAAGTTTTGACTTGAAATTGTATCATTTCCTTCAAAATGAAGGGCAGTGCTTAGTTAAATAAAAGATTGATGATATCTTTTAAGCCATTTCCTCTTCACTATGTCTTATTAAAATAAAACCTGTCAAGTTCTTTTGAAAAAAATGAGGGTTTCCAATAAACCATCTATTAAAGTTCACTGGGTTTATATATACTTTTTCCACTTGAATACCCTTTGTCTGACATTTTTGGTCCAAATTCAAGCTACTCAGTTTACTATAATTTCTCTGAGAATATTAGTGTGCGTCACCTTTGCATGGCACAGTAAACATTTTGTTGAATTCATTTAATGACTGAAAACCCTGCATTACTTTGTGAGAATTAATCACTTATTGCTAAACTGACAGTGTTCATGAAAAATGTCTTGTGAACATACATTTTCAATACATACTGATTTTTCAGAATCCATGCAAAAACTGCTGGAAACCACACTCATTACGGAATCTACACTGGGGAGTCTGTTTAGTAATCCATTGGAAATCGTGTGGCATCTTAAGTGGCTTCAGAGTTCCAGATGAAGGGAACATATTTGTCACATAATTACAGAAAATGAGTGAACATAGTTGCGTGGCACTGTTGGCATCATAAGGGATGCAGGTGCCAGTGGTTGGTAACAGATGTGGCATCGGACTGCTGCGTGGGATGCCACTGGGTACACTTCTTAGGCCAACGCCTGAAGCCACCACCACAACAATCCTGTGAGTGCCAAATGCCTGGGCTTTTAAACAGGCCCTGTGAGAATTTTAAATAGGAAGAAAGTTGAATGAAGGTTATAGGGAGCCCAAGCAGCAATGAGGCCATTTATCTCTAAAGTGAGAGCCTAACGTATCATGGCTCTCATTGCATGAAAAAGCAGGGGAAGGGGTGCTTAATACACAATGTGCGTTTCTTCTTGGGCGATTTTGATGGAGGTTGTGGTTCCTGTTTCTCCTAAGTGGACTGAGTTTGCTTAATGTAGAGAAATGATATGTTTTTGACTTTCTGAAATGAACAGGCTCAGGATATGTGCAGAAGACCTTTTATTTTTCTTTACTGAGTTTTCTGGGGAAACTGCTCATTAAACAAATAGCAATTTTATCTACAGAGTAGATGCAAGAATGGCTAGTGTCTGCATTTGCAGTTGCGGTAACATACTGGCTGTCTTTGAGGGGCTAGAAGATGCTGAGCCCTAGCCTAGGAACTAGAAATAAAGAGGTTGAAAAACAAAAACTAAAATTTGGAGGCTTTTCAATTCCCTGTGCCTAACATACAAAGATAAACCTAATCCTGGCTAGATGCAGCGACTCACACTTGTAATCCCAGTACTTTGAGAGGCCTTGGCAAGGGGATTGCTTGAGCCCAGGAGTTTGAGACCTACCTGGGCAACATGGTGAGACTACCATCTCTACAAAAAATAAACAAAACTAGCCAGATGTGGTGGTACATGGCTGTGATCCCAGCACTCAGGAGGCTGAGGTGGGAGTATTGCTTGAGCCCAGGAGGTCGAAGCTGCAATGAGCCAAGATCATGCCACTGGCACTCCAACCTGAGCAGGTGACAGAGTGATATCCTGTCTCAAAACATAAAAATAGAAAAATAAAGATAAACCAAGACCATAGTTACTGTCAGTCATGTAACTTTCATTCTAATTAAGGTAGGCAGATAACTACTTACCAAAATTGTGATAGGTGAAATGAAAGAAATGTACAAGGTGTATGGAGAATATGTCCCCTCAATGAGTCAAATGAGGCTTTCCTGAGGATTATTTTTGCTGCACCCCAGAAGTGGAGGAGAGAGCCAGGTGCTTCAGAATGAGTGCTGATTACATTAAGGCAGGAAGGCTGGAGAGTGAATGAATGGACCTCAAGTGCTCTCAAAATGCCTTTGCTTCGTGCTGCTGGTACACACCCATGTCTCCTTGGAGCTCTCTTCTACAACATGTTGTCCAACTCATTTTTGTATCTCTAACACTTACACAGGACCAGGCAAAGAAACGCCCCCTAAAAAAAGTTTGAGTGAGTAAATGAATTTTGAGTTTGGACTTTGCCAGACTAAAAAACCCCTAGATTATCTCAAGATGATGTTGTGACTGGTTTGAAAAAAATGAACATAATAGTGTTTTTTAGGGTGCATTGAACAGGGAGACCAAGTAACTGACTCTGTCTTCCCTTCCTCTTAGAAGGCAACCTTTAGAGCAGAAGGCAACTAGAGTTTGTTCTGGGTGGAAGGGTGCTAAGGTTACATTGCCAGACAGGTTATAGAGTAGATTGTGAAGTCAAACCTTTGCCCGGGTGCAAATCTGCGGACAAGTGGCGTTGTCCAGGCTGGATGGAAGAGTAGTGGTAAAAAGAAGCAGGAGGTTTTATAACCTGGCTTCCACAGCCTTGGAATTGTGATTGGGGAAGAGGTTATTTTGTTCATTTGGCAAACCATTGACATAACATAATACCTAGTGTCTTGTCCAGTGTGACCATAAATGACTCAAAAGATGAGCATTCTGATACTTTCCTTAGGAAACTTGTACAATGTAGTTAACTCCAAGACTCTAGTTGTCTTGATAGTCAGTGCATTATTTTTAAACTCATTATGTTTGAGAAGTCTCAGTGACAATGCTAACCGTCAGGTAGAGAGTCTGAACTGGG
>PVKP010036060.1:0-22762 GCA_004027715.1 Plecturocebus donacophilus | reverse complement strand
ATTTCGTTAAATCTTCTTTCAAGGTTCTTAGTTTCTTTGCATTGGGTTAGAACATGTTCTTTTAGCTCACAGAAGATTCTTATTATCCACCTTCTGAAGCCTGATTCTGTGAGTTCATCACACTCATCCTCCGTCAAGCCTTGTTCTCTTGCTGATGAGGAGCTGCGATCCCCGGTAGGAGGAGAAGCATTCTGATTTCAGGTGTTCTCAGCCTTTTTGCACTGGTTTCTTCCCATTTTTGTGGATTTATCCACCTGTCGTCTTTGTAATTGCCGACTTTCAGACTGGGTCTCTGAGTGGACGTCTGGCTTGTTAGTGATGAAGTTTTTTCTGTTTCTTAGTTTTCCTTCGGGGGGCGCTCCTTCCCCACAGACCTGGGCCTTCCCGGGTTCAGCTGTGCTTCTCAGTCCTCAGCGCTTCCAATTGCTGTTCTCCTTGTGGGGATGGGACCCGCCTAAAAGGGCACCACCCAGTCCCGTACACTCTGCACCAAGAAGCGCTGCGCCAGCCAAAAGAGTCGCGCTGGCGACCTGCGTGGCTCCCTCGCCGGGAATCTCCCAGTCCGTGGGCATCAAATATTCGTCTGCAACTGCAGCATCCACTCGCTCTCTGCGCCCTCACCGCGAGCCACAATCCCGAGCTGCTGCTACGTGGCCATTTTGGATCTCTCTCCGCCCGGTGATGAAGTTTTTCTGTTTCTTAGTTTTCCTTTGGCGGACGCCCGTTCCCCTCAGAGCCAGACCTTCCCGGGTTCGCTGGGCCCGCTGTGAAACTCTCAGTCCTCAGCGCTTCCAATTGCTGTTTTCCTTGTGGGGATGGGACCAGCCGAGCCCGTCCGTCCTGTACACTCCGCACCGGGAAGCGCCGTGCTGGGCGCCGGCAAAAGAGCCGCACCAGCCAAAAGAGTCCAGCCGGCGACCCGCGTGGCTACTCCGCTGGGAATCTCCCAGTCCGTGAGCAACAAAAACTCGTCGGAAAGTGCGGCGTCCACTCGTTTTCTGTGCTTTCACTGGGAGCTACATTTCTGAGCTGTTGCTAGTCGGCCATCTTGGATCCCTCTCGTCTTTTAATTCTTTTTCTGCCTTTTGCAATTACTTGTATCAACATTTTATACATTGATGTCAGTCAGTATTCGGGTCTCTCACGTCACTTTTTAAATGTATTTTAGTTATTTATTTGTAGCTATTACAAATAAATTATTCTCTTGATTTCTTTGTTATTTTGTTTATAATATATAGAAATGCTATGATTTCTGTATGCTGATTTTGTATCCTACAACCTGACGGAATTTGTTAACTAGTTCCAAAAGTTTCTTGGTGTATTGATATTCTTTTAAAAATTGGATTGCTAGTTTTATTATTGTTGAATTTTAAGAGTTCTTTCTGTCTCTAAAGAGAGAGAGGCAAGGATAGACAGGAAATATGGATACATAAATATATATATATATATATATGCACATAAACATAGAGATATACCAATATTTTATTTTTGGTAATATAAGTTCTTCTTCCATGATTCTTAATGCTAGAGAAGAACTGGGCTTCTTACTACCTCTCCTTTTTGGTATTAGTATCAAGAATACAGACTTAACCAAATATTCAGTAAAACATGAGACAGTCTTTATAGATTCATGGTTCTGACAACTCAGTCTAGGAGCACAGAGAAGAAAATACACTTAATATTAGCTGGTTTGACACAGAAAGAATATTTGCAGTAGACTTGGCTTTAGCCAGTAAATAGATATATGTTAGTGGGCAGCCGGAAGTAAATACAATATCTGATAGTGGACTGTTGACAGTATAAAATGTCAGTCTGTACATGACTTATAGGGTACTGCATATCAATGCCTTCTCCCTGTGGCAGTAAAAGGGAAAAGAGTCCACCTAATTACTGGATAGTAAAGGAATTATCAAACAATATTAATTGGGGAGATCAAAGGGAGAAATAATGAATATGATGACCATATTCTGCAGTTTTATGGAAATTTGGGTCACTTGTACTATTATACTGGGTGGGTGACAATGGTTTAACCTTAAATCTTAACCAGGATTTTTATATTATTATCGGGGGTAGGAATAATGGTACTGTGGGTGTAGAGTAGATTATTGGTTTCCAAATCAATTCAAGGGAGGACTACTTATGCAGAAAGAAATTGGTGATACATACGGTTCATCATTATTTAAAACCAGTTGTGTCCAGAGATTCATGCCTATTATAGCTAAATATGGCCTGGTTTGGAGAACACAATCATACCATGACTTCTGACTTTTGTATTCAAAAAAAAAAAAAAATGGTAGGAAGCAACACATTTTTGTGCTGTGATTCAAATCATTCCAGCAAAGAGGGAGTGCAGGGAAAAGTTTATCTTATTTTTGTACTCTTTGTTTGGATTCAGCATCTTCAGTTCTAGGAGGAAGGAAAACTTTCACTTTAATAATAATTTTAATAAATATTAAAAAGTTAAAAGTTGGTTATTGTCATAGATGCTTCAGTCTAAAACATGTAACAGTCTACCTTTGTCCTCTAAAATTGGAGCAGGGATTCGGTCCAATTTCCTCAAGGTCTGAAAGGAAAGCAACGGGACAGAGAGCCAATAACCTAGGCAGGGCATAAAAATGTAGGAAAGGATATTTTCTAGGAGTTCTTCTGGGATTTTTATAGTTTGAGGTCTTACATTTGAAGTTTTAAATCCATTTTGAGTAAATGTTTTGTTTATAAGAATATGTAGGAGTCCAATTTTATTCTTCTGCATATGGACATTTCCCTATCCCAACACTATTCATTGAATAGGGAGTAGACCTTTCACTATTGCTAGTTTTTATTGACCTTATTAAATATCAGATAGTTGTGGGTGTGCAGCTTTATTTCTGGGTTTTCTACTTTGTTTCCTTGGCCTATGTGTCTATTTTTGTATTAGTATCATACTGTTTGGATTACTGTAACCTTCTAATACAGTTTAATGTTAGGTAATGTGATGCCTTCAGCTTTATTTCCTTTGCTGAGAATCGGTTTGACTATTTGGACTCTTTTGATTCTATATGAATTTTGGAATTTTTTTTCTAATTGTGTCAAAAATATATTGGTAATCTGATAGAGATAGCACTGAGCCTGTAGAGTGCCTTCAGCCATGCAGAAGTTTTAATGATATTGATTTTTTCAATACATGAGAATTGAATATTTTTCCATTGTGTCATCTCTGATTTCTTTCAAGTGCTTTGTAGCTCTTCTAGAGATCTTTCACCTCCTTGATTGGATGTATTCCTAGGTTTTTTATTTTATTTTTATGTTTGACTATTTAAATGTGATTTGGCTCTTAGCTTAAACATTATTTGTGTGGAGAAATGCAACAAATTTTGGTACTTGATTTTGTATCCTGAAACTTTACTGACATAATTTATCAGTTCTAAAAAGCTTTTGGAAGAATCCTTACAGTTTTCTAGGTATAGAATCATATCACCCATGAAAACAGATAGTTTGACTTCATTTTTTATTTAGATGCCTTCTATTTCTGTCTTTTGCTTGATTATTTGGTCTGGAGCTTCTAGTGACTAAGTTGAATGCGAGTGGAGAAAGTGGGCATCTTTGTCTTTTTCCATTTTTGAGGGACAGTGCTTCTTACTTTTCCCCATTCAGTGTAATATTGGCTGTGGTTTGTTGTAGATGGCTTTACTATTTTGTGGTATATTCCTTTGAAATCTCATTTTTTGAGGGTTTTTATCCTGAATAGGTATTAGATTTCATCAAAAGCTTTTTCTATATTTACTGAGATGATCATATGGTTTTTGTTTTTAATTATCTTTATGTAATAAATCACATTTATTGATTTTTATATGTTGAACCAACTTTATGTCCCAGGCATAAAACCCACTTGATCACGGTGAATTAATCTATTCATGTGCTTCTAGATTTGACCCGCTAGTAATTTGTTGAGTATTTTTGCATTGAGGTTCATCAGGGATATTGGCCTGTAGTTTTCTTTTTTTCATTGTTTTTGTCAGATTTTGGTATTGGGATGATGTTGGCTTCACAGAATGAGTCGAGGGAGTCTCTCCTCCTTGATTTTGTAATGGTTTCAGTAGGATTCGTACCAACCCTTCTTTGTAGAATTTGACTCTGAATTAATTTGGTTCAGGGCTTTTTTAAATTGGTAAGTTCCTTATTACTAATGCAATTCCAGAACTCATTATCAGTTTGTTCAAGATTTCAGTACTAGGTTAAATTTTCAAAAGCAATTACAAGGAAAATAAAAATTGACAATTGCAACCTAATTAAATTAAAGAGCTTCTACACAGCAATAGAAACCATCAACTGAGTAAATAGACAACCTACAAAATGGGAGAAAATATTTGTAGACTATGTATCTGACAAAGGTCTAGTATCTATAATTGACAACTCAAATAATTCAACAAGTAAAAAGCAAATATTCTCATAAAAATTAGGCAAAGATATGAACAGAGAGTTCTCAAAAGACTATGTAAAAGTAGCCAATAAACATACAAAAAATACTCATTATCTATAATCATCAGAGAAATGCAAATCACAACCACAATGAGATCCCATCTCACACCAGTCAGAATGGCTATTATTGAAAACTAAACAAAAAAAAAAAAAAAGAAAGAAAGAAAGAAAAAAAACCCTATAGGTGTTGGAGATACTGTGGAGAAAAAGGAACAATAATACCCTGTTGGTGGAAATGTAAATTAGTTCAGCCACTGTCGAAAGCGACTTGGAGTTTTCTCAAATAACTAAAAACAGAATTACCATTTGACATATAAATCCCATTACTGCATATATACCCAAAAGAAAATAATTTTTTCTACCAAGAAAACACATCTGCCCATATGTCTATCACAGTAGTATTCACAAGAGCAAAGGCATAGAATCAACTCAGGAGCCGATCATCAGAGAACTGGATAAAGAAAATGTGGTACATATACACCATGGAATACTATGCAGTCATCAAAAGAATGAAATAACATATTTTGCAAGAACATGAATGCAGCTAGAGGCCACTATCCTAAACAAACTAGTGCAGAAACAGAAAACTAAATACTGCATGTTATCACTTATAAATGAGAGCTGAACATTGGACACACATGGACATAAAGATGGGAGCCACAGGCATGGAAGACTGGAAGACAGGGAAGGATGACAGAGAGATAAGTGCTGAAAAACTACCCATGCTCACTACCTGGGTGATGGGTTGAATTGTATCCCAAACCTCAGTCTTATGCAATATACCTTTGAGACAAACTTCCACACCTACTCCCTGAATCTAAAATAAAAGCAATAAATAAATTAGAAAATGGAATGGAAAGGAAACCAAGGGAAAAGAGACTTCCATGATTTTATGGTAGACTCCTTGAAGGGGTTGGTTTTTTTGTTCATTGATTGTGCCTGCATGAGAATACCCTTTCAGTGACTGAAAAGCATAATGGCATGTGTCTACTTATGTAACACCAATGTATATAAAAGCTATTGTTTAGAAATTATATTTTTGTTATTCATAAGGCATGTTGTAATGGAATATGGTACAGGCTTATTCTTTACATTTGATGACTATTTTACAATTTTTAAGTGAGCAGATGGACTTAAGACATTAAATATATTTTTGAAAGGAAATATAAAAGCAAGTTTATTTATATACTATAAATATATAAACAAGAAATTGTATTTGATACAAATGTCAGAGACAAAAAGAAATAAGTTAGAAAGTTCAGTAGGGTTCACATGAGGGATTCACACGTTCCAATACTCAGCAAAGTAGTTTATCAAACCTAAATTACCTCTAATTTCTAACGAAAGTAAGTAATTAATTTCTTCTTAGTTATTTAATTATCCAATGAAAATAAAATGTCACAGAGCAAGGCTCAATCAAAGCAAAGAAAGATTCAGTTTTTATCTTACAGTGAGGCATACAGTTCAGGTATTAACAATAAAATATTTTAAGCCATATGCTACTTATGATTTTTTAAATTAGAAATTAGAATATGCTAATAAGAATGTGGGTTGAATATAAAAATATACTTCTGTATTGCAAGCATGCCTAGATAAGGACCTATGCTGAATACAACTAGAAAAAAAACACAACGCTATAATTATCACACAAGCCAATAAGTAATTCAACTCAATAAATTTCTAAATATATCAAATGACTGGTTCACAAATAATTGAATCACACAATTGTATGTGTCTTTTTGTAATAAAACTTGTATGTGGCAAAAGTGACTTGTGTACCAATATTATATAATTATTTCATACTCATCAGCCCTTAAATTATTAGAACGAACCTATTAGGGATATTCCCTACTATCTGTTCATTGAAGATAATGTCAGAAAAGCAAAGCACAAAAGTCTAGTTTGATCTTAAGTCATGTGTGGTAATATTTTGGCTCACTAACCACTTGCTAAACTAGTCAACACTGATCATCATTCTTTGGTTAAAATTATTTGTTAACCAGTATTTATTTTTATAAAAGAGAAAAACATTTTTGAGACTAAAGTAGTAGTATAGTAGATGTAGCTCAAATAGGTATCATTTAATTGCAACCCTCTTTATTACTTTTAGAAAATTAATTTTCTAACAAATCTTTAAATAGTAGCAGATAAGCATAGATTTTTTTTCCTTAATACATTAACTCATGTATTGAAGTCTAGCAATAGTATATTGCCATTACTCCTATTTTCAACAGGGTTATAATTGTTTCTGGATTGTATAAAAAATAATCCTTAATATAAAGGTGAAATTAAACATGTGTTGCAGAATTAAAGAGAATAAATGTTAAAACATTAGAGAAAAATTCATTTCAATCAAACGCTTTCTTTAATGTTAATGAAAAATATTTTAAATTACTATGAAATTATCAGACCTTTAATAAGAAAGGCAAAAAGCAGAAATAGAGTCCAGAGAGGCAATTTTACCTGACTCTAAAAATGAAATACTCTTTAAGTGATTTAATTTCTTTACCTCTTTGCACTCCTTATTTCTATAGTCGTTTTATACATCTCATTTCTTTTTACTGCTCTAATCCTTGGAATCTTAGAAGTGGGTTATAAAGTCATTGAGGGTACAGGTATGCAACATGAATGCTTCATTGAATGAGGAAAGGGATTTCTAGTGAAATGGGATTGATTTATTCTATCTTTTTTTTTTAAGAAAATTATCTGTTTTATAAATACCTTCAACTTCATTCTTCAAGAAAATAGCCACACATTTTATTTAGCAAAAATTTTATTGATCTGAGTCATTTTTCATGTCACTATTGCTCTCTTTTAATTGTGTTCAAAAACATGGTAGATCAGTTTAAAGAATACAAATATTTTAATATACAATATTATATTTCCTTATGAGTTCAAATTCATTTAGAATATGAAAATCATGTCAATTTCTCAGCCAGTTCTGGAAATAACACATTTTATTTAACCACCTGTCTTGTCATTGACTAGAAAATGAATGAAAATTGGACCTAGACAACACATTGTTAGATTCACACCAAAAACAGCTTGCAAGAAAATACATATCTTTCCGGTGATGAATAAGAAGCACTGCTTACTATTCTGCCAAAGATTTACCATATTATTTGTTGGAAAGCCATGTATTGACATTGATTTTAATTGGTCCCCATGTTATGCCATATCTTGACATAAAATAAAGTTATGGTCATCACCAATGATCAGCACTCTAAATATTAATGTAACATTGCTTTGCATTGGAGTTTAAAATTAAAGTTAATATGCAAGATGTGAAGGAGAAGCACTATGAGTCAGATAGAAGTTACTAAAGAATTCTGTGCCTGAGAACAAATATGACACACAGAGTTGAGTGACATCTTTCTTTAAAATTCTAAGAATAGTTACTATATTTCCAAGGCTAAAAATCAGTTTCCTATGGTTCAAAGCTAGTAAGTTTCCACAGTGAGCACTGAGAATTACAGAGACAAATACTATTAAGTTAATGATGACAGATACAGTCTAATTTTTAGCAGTTATCTTCAAATAAGTCAATCATTGTGTTTTACTATGCCTAATGGCATTTACTTGTAGGGAAAAGATAGAGTTTTCCAGAAAAGATAAAAAAATAAAAAGAAAGCCATACCTCATCTCTCCCCTCAACAGTAGGTGATTATATTCCAAGTCATTTTTGCTTCCAAAGAAATGTTGAATTTGGAAGGCTATAAATATACTCTGAGGTGCCTGAACAGGCTTGATTGTTGTACCAAGAAAATGTTCCATGCAAAATTTTCTAGGTAAGAAAGATGAGATAGAAAGGCCTAGAAAAAGTAGACTCCAACTCTTTGTTCTTCCTTATAATCAATATAGTACAAAACAATAGAAAGATTATATTTTCCTTCATAAAATATACTTTATATAGAGTATATGATGTGATGAAAACAATGAGACTTGCCTTTTGACTAAACTTAACTCTCATAATTGAGCCTACTTAATCCTTACAATACTTGTTGTTATGCCCATATTCCAAATAAAACATATTTTTCAGAGAGGTTAATTGACTTTCCCAAAATCACATAGTTTATAAATATTAAAGCTAAATTCAAACTTAAGTCAACATAAAGGCTTATGTTCATTACCATATTGTCTAATTAACAAAGAGCTTATACAATGAAGCAACCCCACGATTCCACAGAAATGCATATAATTTACACTTAAGCACTGCATTTCACTCCATTCCCTAGTTTCTCCCCTTCTTCTACAAAAGAAAGATATATTCAAACATACTGGAAAATATATAGAATATTTTTTTCTTTCTTAAAGAAAAAAATGAGTTTGGCATAGTTAAGTACCTTGCCTAAGGTCACAGAGTAAGTGGCTAGCAAAACTTAAAAGAAAATATAAATGTAATTTAAACATATCTAACAGTGGAGATTATAATTTATAATATACACACTGTTTGAATGTATCTTTCCTGCTGGGGGCATTTGATTAAAAAAGACAAGGGGAAGTGTAATCAAATTATCTATTTAAACTACCTTGCCCTAGAGAGTATATGGATTTAATAATGTAATAGCAGGTCCAGTGGAAAAATGTGATGCATGATTTTTATAATGAAGAGCCATTGCTATTTTATTTTCTGCTCCCTAGTGAAAAAGGCAGAAGTTGAAATGAAAATAGAAAATAAATTGTAACAATATATTTGCCTTCTAATATTTCTGTAGAAGTCATTCATTATTCCTTTTAAGAAATCACACATCGACCTGTTAGAGCAGAACTATATCCTGATGTTCCTGTCAGATGAAAAGTTTAACCCTTACCTTATTGGATTTTACCACGGCAAAACAATACCTATCAGAGAGTCTAGAAGAAAGTAAGTAGCAACATATATGTAATTTTTTTTTTTCAGACAGAGTTTCATTCCAGTTGCCCAGGCTGGAGTGCAATGGCACAATCTTGGCTCACTGCAACCTTCACCTCCGAGGTTCAAGTGATCAAGTGAGTCTCCTGTCTCAGCCTCCTGAGTAGCTGGGATTACAGGTGCATGCCACCATGCCCACCTAATTTTTCTATTTTTACTAGAAATGAGGTTTCATCATATTGGTCAGGCTAATCTCAAACTCCTGACTTCATGTGACTCCCCCACTTTGGCCTCCCAAAGTGCTGGGATTACAGGTGTGAGCCACCATGCCCGACCAAAAAGATTATTTTATTTCATGTCTTCTGGTTTATTTATTTGATGGTTCAAGCAATATATGATTAATATTTGCTTAAGAACAGCATATTTTTATGTGTCATTAAAAATGATAAAACTCCCTTTTATCAGTTTTCTTTTACTCCTGTCAAACACAGAGAAACATGAACTCTGTTTTACCTTGGACAATTTTTCAAACTCCCTAATTTGTTTTCACAAAGAAATCTCTCGTTTCCCATATCCTGTGGTTATTTCTTCTACCTCTTTTGTAAGGTTATACATTTCTTCTCATTCTTTAAATATTCTCATGTTTTAGTCTTAGTCCTCACAGTTCACCACAATGTTGTTATATATTTATTTAAAAAGTTTATTCCATATTAAAAAGTATATCACATTCAAAAATTCTAAGTGTTTGATATATTTCATTTTCTCTGAAGGAGCAGAGCACACAAAAATAAGGGAAGTTAAAATAATAATAAAATCATGATTTTAATTTTGTGGCAGAAATTATTTTATTATTATTTTAACTTGATAGCTGTCACAATAGCAAAATTGAAAATTGATCACTCTGTATGTATTAATGATATTCTTCAAGTGAACTCACTCTAATGGTGGTAAATGAAAGATATCTCCTAAGTACATTCTTTGTTTACAACTTTACCAAAAGCAACACATGTGACGTTGGTAAACTAAGAGTGTCACAAAATTCTGTATCTTGTTTATATCTTTACAAGGGCAACATGGGAAATCAGAGCATCAACTGCTCCCAAGCAATCAAACTCTTGGCAAATACATAGTATTAGAAGAGGAGTCCTGGGATAAAAGATATTTACAGCAAAGATACCTGGAAGATGCAGATAGGATATGGAGCTAATGAAGCTCAAGCTTCTGATACTATCAAGTGTATGTGCACTTTTTAAGGCTTTGGAAAGAGGCAGAAGAATGTGTTTACATGATAATATATTGCTAACAAATAAGCAAAAATATATTTGAAAAGTTTACAATGTCTTATATTTTTGGTTTCCTTTTCTTAAAGGTTTCTCTCAAATTGTCCAAAATTCAGCCCTGCAAAATTTCATTCCCCACATGACTCCTTGATGTGTAATCTGGGATATACAAATAATATGTTCTAGGAATATAGAAACTCATTATACACTCTTGGCAGTGCAAAAAGCATCTAAGCTTACCTGTTCAATCTCACAATAAAATTATTTAAAATTCTTAAAATGTGTTATATATTATGCTTTCTAAATAATCTTCTTTCATTTTCCTTTCAAATTGCCAATTAAAACAAAGCAACTTTGTTAAAATATAATTTAAATAAAATTAAATGCATTTGCATCTATGAATACGTCACATTTGTAAATAAAACTCCCAAGATATAGAAGACAGCTATTTACAGCATGAGAGGGTAAGAAATTTGTGGACCCGTTTATCAAAGAAACTGGTGAAAATTATTAAAAACCATTTTAAGTATCTGGAATTGCTAGAAAGGCATATAACAAAGATACCATTCATTCTAGAAAATCTCCTAACACTCAGTAAGAACTGTGAGAGTTTGTGGTGTGTAAACCAAGATTGCACTCTTCCTTCTCCCAAGTTCCTGAGACACAAATTCCAACCTAGACGAATACAGTAAGAACCCAGGGCTTTTTCTCTTTCTGTCCAGGAGTCAGAAGACTATCTTCAATTTGGGGAGGATCAGTATGTATGACTTTCCCATTCTGCCCCCAGGTGACACTTTGAGTGACTTTAATCAAGAGGATAAAGACTTTTTTTGTTTTTATTTTTTGTTTGTGGGTTGGTTGGTTTTTCTTTCCATCCAGCATCCTACTTGCAAGTGAAAATCTACTTAGGTGCAGCATCACTGAAAATACTGGACTCATATGATCATCCTTGTCCAGGCTCATAGTTTGGGTATTCCACACCTTAAGGCAAGCCGAAGATACCTGGGCTCTGTTGTCTCATTCATGAAGAGGCTCAATAATTAAAGCCCAGGGTGTCACTCAGAGAGAAAGACACTATTATTTCTGCTCCCAGCACCAGAGCCGTAGTTCAGAGATTCTGCCTGGGAAGAGAAGCAGCCTTCAAAACAGATTGTTCCAAATTGCTTCCAAAGGAACTGATTTCATTTGCAACACACAGTGTAGAGAATTCAAGCCTCAAGGTATTATCACAAATAGGAAATTGTGATGAATGAAAATTGGGAGTGACTGATACATTCATTGGAGGTAGAGGCTACATCGCAGGCTAACTAGTTTGCTGGAGCAAAACAGGGAAAGAGGTATAAAAATAACACTCCTGGAGTTAGAACAAGTCTCAGACCCTGACATCAGTAACTACTCCATCAGAGGTACCTGAATTCAAGTGGATTAGTCTGTGAGGCAATACTTGCTTGAGGACATTACTGAAGACAATAGAGCAAAGAACATTAGTGGAGTTTATTATCTGTAATATCCAGTATTCCACAACAACAAAATGTGATACATGCAAAGAAAGAGGAAACTCTCCTCCACATAAAGGGGGAAAAATAGCAGATAACAAACACTCCTGTGAAAGTGATCAAATGTTGGCTATAACAGAAAAAGTATTCAACATAGCCATTAAAAATGTTCAAACAACTAAAGAAGCCATAATTAAAAAGCAAAAGAGAGTATGATGATAATGTCATATCAAATAGATAATAAAAATAGATAGAAATTATAAAAAAGAACCAAATGGGAATTTTGGAGTTCAAAAGTATAATAACTTAAATAAAAAATTTATTACAGAGACTCAATAATAGTTTTAAATTGTCAGATGAAAGAACTAGTATACTTAAAGATAGATTAATAGGGCATGTTGAAGCCAAAGAACATAGAAAAAGAATAGCAAAAAGGTGAACGGATCCTCAAAGAAATCTGAGCCACCATTAGGTGACCAATATAGACATAATTTTTTTAAACACCGGATAGTATTTTATTGTATATATACCACATTTTATCCATTCATCTGCTAATGCACTTTTAGGTTGAATCCACGTGTTAGCTGTTGTGAATAATGCTGCAATGGATATGGGAGTGTAGATATCCCTTCCAAATAATGACTTCATTTCCTCTGTATATACGTGTATTGAGTAGTATAACTCAATAATATGGTAGATATTATGGTAACTCTATTTTTAATGCTTTGAAAAGCCTCCACACTTTTGCCATAATGACTACTAATTTACATTTTCACCAACAGTGTACAAGGGTTTCTTTTTCTCCATATTCTCACAAATATTGTTATCTCTTGTATTTTTGAGAATAGCCAACGAATCTGAATTTTTCTGATAATTACTGATGTTAACTTTGTTTTTCCTTTTTTACTTTAAGTCCTGGAATACTTGTACAGAACATGCAGGTTTGTTACACAGGTACACATGTGCCATGGTGAGAAGAATCAAATACACGCAATAAAAAAATGAAAAAAGGGGATATCACCACTGATCCCACAAAAATACAAACTACCATAAGATAATACTATAAACACTTCTACACTAACAAAGAGCTCCCGTGTTCATCAATTTTTTGGAGGGATTTTCATGTCTCTATCTCCTTCAATTCTGTTACGATCTTAGTTCTTTCCTGTCTTCTACTACTTTTCTGATTAGTTTGCTCTTGCCTCTCTAGTTATTTTAATTGTGATGTTAAGGTGATTTGACATCTTTCTTGAGACTTTGTGTCAAGGAAAAAAAAATGTTGAATATTGGGCCCCACTCTCTTCTGATTTGTAGAGTTTCTGCTGAGAGGCCCACTGCTTATCCAATGGGCTTCCCTTTGTAGGTTACCTGACCTTTCTCTCTGGCTGCCCTTAACATATTTTCTTTCATTTCAACTTTGGAGAATCTGATGATTTTGTGTTTTGGTATTGACTTTCTCATGGAGTATCTTAGTGGTGTTCTCTGTATTTCCTGAATTTTCTTGTTGGACTGTATGCTAGGTTGTAGAAGTTCTCCTGGATAATATCCTGAAGTGTGTTTTCCAGTTTGTTTACATTCTTTCCATCTCCTTCACATACTCCATTCAATTGTAGGTTCAGTCTTTTTACATAATCCCATATTTCTTGGAGGCTTTGGTCATTCCTTTTATTCTTTTTACTCTCTAATCTTGTCTGCATGCCTTATTTCAGCAAGGTAGTCTTCAAACTCTGATCCTTTCTTCTGTTTGGTTGATTTGGCTATTGATACTTGTGTATGCTTCATGGAGTTCTCACTGTGTTTTTCAGCTCCATCAGGCCATTTATGTTCCTCTCTTAACTGTTTATTCTAGTTAGCAGCTCCTCTAATCTTTTATCAAGGTTCTTAGTTTCTTTGAATTGGTTTAGAATACTCTCCTTTAGCTCAATGGAGTTTTTTATTATGCATCTTCTGAGGCCGTCTTCTGTCAGTTTATCCATCTTATCCTCCGTCCAGTTCTGCGCCCTTGCTGGAGAGGCATTGTGATCATTTGGAGGAGAGGAAGCACTCAGCCCTTATGGGTTTTCAGTGTTTTTTCATCAGTTCCTTCTCATCATCATGAGTTTGTCTAGTTTTGATCTTTGCACCTGCTGACTCTTGAATAGGGTTTTCATGGGGACTTTTTATTGTTGATGATACTGTTGTTGTTACTTTCTGTTTGTTTTCCTTTCAATGGTCCAGTCCCTCTTTCGTAGGGATGCTGCTGTTTGCTGAGGGTTCACGTAGGCTCTATTCATTTGGTTCACTACCTTGTCTGAAGATGTCTGTCAAGGGGGCTGGAGAACAGCAAAGATGTGTCCCTGCTTCTTTTTCTGGAATCTCTGACCTTGAAGGGCACCAAACTGATGTCAGTAGGATTATTCCTTTATAGGGTGTCTGACAATCCTTGTTGAAGGGTCTCTCTCCATTGGGTGGCACAGGGAACAGGACCCTTTTAATGAAACATTTTGTCCCTTGGTGGAGGGGGATGTGCTTCATTAGCGGGAAATCCACTCATCTGGGCTGCCTGTATTCCTCAAAATTACCAGGAGGAAAGGCTGTTTTCTAGTCTGCAGAGACTGGCCATTCCTCCTCCTGGGGGCTTAGGCCCAGGGAGATCAGGATTCTGTCCCTGAGCCTCTGGCTGTTGATGATGGAGTTCCTGCAGGGAGGCCCAGCCCAGTGAGGAAGGATGTGTCAGGGTCAGGCCTGAAGAGGCACTCTGGCTGTAGTCTGCCACAGCCGACGTGTCAGGCTGTGGGCCACACCTGTGGGGTTAGGCAGTTAGGAGTCCCATTGCTGGCTGCTGCCCCTCCCCCAAGGAGCTCAAATGGCTTAGATCACAGGCAGTTGCAGCTGTGGTGCTGGTTGCCCTTTTCCCAGGGAGCTCAGCAGGCTTGAGCAGATACTAGCTGAGATGTTGTAGAAAATCTGCACCGCTCCGGGGATGGGACCCTAGGCTCAGGTGGCATGGGTTCGCAAGTGGGATTTTATGATCCTTGGGTTACACGTTCCATGGAAAAAGTACAGTTTCCCCAGCTGGGTAGCATGCCCACTGACAGCCTCCCTTGACTGGAGGGGTGGGGGTTCTCCTGCCCCACGTGGCTCTCAGGAAGGCCACAGCACCACACTGCTCTTCCTTCCTCTCCGTGGATCATGAAGCCGTCTAGTCAGTTCTGATGCAAGAACCTGGATACCTCACTTGCTGGTGCAGAATTCACTAATTATGGTTCTTTTCAATGAGAGCCTCTGATTGCCACTTCTTCTAGTCGGAAATCTGATGATAACATTTTGTCATATACCTGCTGTGTCATTTGTGGTTTTCTTTTGAGAAACGGCCTTGTTCCATTTTTAAAAATTAGGTTATTTGCTTTCTTGCTACTGAGTTGAGTTCCTTATGTATTTTGGATATTAACCCCTTGTCAGATGTATGGCTCATAAATATTTTCTCTCATGCTGCAGATTGTCTTTTTACTGTGTTGATTATTTCCCTTACTGTGCAGAAGCTTGGGAGTTCTAACATTTATTTCTCCTGTCTAGATTCCCTATGTAACTATTACAAAAGTGTTATAAAACTGTGGTTATACAGTAAAGATTGCCCAATACATCATTAGATGTCTACTTTAAAATTCAGACTATTTTCAACTGCCTGGTTGGCATTTCCACCTAACTGTCCAGTAGGTCATTCAGACTCAGTGCATAGAAGCATGAACTCTTTCATCTTGCCTACTGCTCAGCCAAACAATGCTAATGATGTTGATGGTGAAGATAATGCTGACAATATTAAAGACTCAAAACACTTTTGCCATTTCTTCTCTTTCTCCTCCTTAATTCGCATTGTTGTAATGTAACTATTTGCTAAATCCAATATCTAGTCTCTGAATAGACCCCTCTAGGGATTGCCTTTTCTCTCTTTTTCTTTAGATATATCCCTATTTATGCCTTGTCTCAGCTTGTTCTTAGGATAAGACCTTTTCATTGGTTTCCATATAACTACCCATTTCTCTCTCTCTCCAATTTCCCAGATAATCATCAGTATAATATTAAAAGCCAATCTGATTATGCCACACTTTTCTTAAAATGGTTTACAATGGTTTTGGTGGTAAAACCCAAAGTTCTGGGCCTATGACAAGGCCTCATATCATCAAAAGCCAAACTACATTTACAACTTTGTCTCATATATATTATCTAACCACAGAAAGATATATACTACCCACTACAATACAATGCCTTAAATACAACTGACTATGCACATACTTCCTCTTTATAAACACTTAAAAAGTAGATAAATAATTATTTAGAAAAATATTTGTACTATCTGACACAGGATAGATATTCAACAAATGCTTACTGTTGTGGAAGGATTGGAGTCATGTGTTCTCTGAAACTCTGGCAGCCATGTGGATGCATCACATAGAACTCTTTTCAAGAAACAGGCTGCTACACAGCGCGATTAGCCAACAGCCTCTAGCTGTAGCACTTTGGGAAATAACCACAGCGTTTGAGGTGAGGCAATTATCTCCTGAAAAATTTCTACTCTGATTTGACATAGAAGAGATACTAGCATCTCACCATTTCTGCCCAGCACAGGACAATCTTTGCACTGGAGCTTACTGTTCACAATTGAGGCTTTTTCTAAAAGCTTCACTGACATATGAAGTGAAGTTTTCCACCCAATCTTCCTTTCTTTCTCCTCTAATTTCACAGGGGTCATATTAGCATTGCTGTCTAAAACTCTACTCCTGATCTCTTTACACATTACCTTTCAAGAAGTTGTGACAATTAATTGTATGTGGCAACTTGACAGAGTCAAAGAATGTTCAAATAGCTGGTAAAGCATTATTTTGGGGGTGTGTCTGTGAGGGGTTTTCTGAGTGAGATTAACATTTGAATTGGTAAACTAAATAAGAAGATGATTTTCACTATTGTGAATGGGCATTGTCTAGTCTGTTGAGTTCAAAAATAGAATAAGAATGCAGAGGAAGAGTGAATTCTTTTTCTTTCTTCTTGAGCTGGCTCATCCATCATCTGCTTCCACTCTGACAATGATCCTATTTCATGGGCCTTTGGACTCCAGCATGTATGTCTGTGCCCCCACCTTCACACACCTTCATTCTCATGTCTTTGAACTCAGAATGGGAATTCATTATTGATTTTCTTCATTCTCAAGCCTTCAGGCTCAACCTGAATATTACCAGCATTCCCTCTTCTCTGTCTTGCAGATGGCAGGTTAAAGGATTTCTCATCCTCTGTGGCTGCATGAGCCAACTCCTAGTCTCTCTCTCTCTCTTTCTCTCTGTCTCTCTCTCTCTCTCTCTCTGTCTCTCTTGGATGACATACACACACATACACTTACACATGTGCATGTTTCTCTGGAGAACCCTAATACCCAGTGGTTGTCTCCAATAGGATTCTTGTGCTTCTATAATAAATTCATCTTGGTTTTTAATTCATTGAGTTCCCAGACTGACATCGAAGCCTTTTTCCATTTCCAAAACTGAAAGTACCCTTAGTAATAGAATTTTTGTATAACATTATTATACATTTTGAAAATTGTGTTTTAGGTGTTTGTGCTGTTCTTTTCACTAGAATATGAACTATGTCATTGACTGTATTAGTCTTTTTTCACGCTGCTGATAAAGGCATACCAGAGACTTGGGAGAAAAAGAGGTTTGATTGGACTTTACAGTTCCACATGGCTGGGGAGGCCTCAGAATCCAGGTAGGAGGCAAAAGGCACTTCTTAAATTGTGGCAGCAAGAGAAAATGAGGAGGAAGCAAAAGCAGAACCCCTGATAAATCCTTCAGATCGCGTGAGACTTATTCACTATCATGAGAATAGCACAGGAAAGACTGGCCCCCATGATTCAATTACTTCCCCCTAGTTCTCTCCCGCAAGACATTGGGGTTCTGGGAGATACAGCCAAACCCTGTCATTTCATTTATGGTTCCTCCAAATCTAATGTCCTCACATTTCAAAACCAATCATGCCTTCCCAACAGTCTCTCAAAGTCTTAACTCATTTCAGCATTAACCCAAATGTCCACAGTCTAAAATCTCATCTGAGATAAGGCAAATCTCTTCCATCTAGGAGCCTGTAAAATCAAAAGCAAGCCAGTTACTTGCTAGATACAATGGAGTTACAGGTATTGGGTAAATACAGCCATTGCAAATGGGAGAAATTGGCCAAAACAAAGGGGTTACAGGTCTCATGCAAGTCTGAAATCCAGCAGTGTAGTCAAATTTTAAAGCTCCAAAATGATCTCCTTTGACTCCATGTCCCATATCCAGGTCATGCTGATATAAGAGGTGGGTTCCCATGGTCTTGGGCAAATCCACTCCATGGCTTTGCAGGATACAGCCTCTCTCCCAGCTGCTTTCATGGGAGGGTGTTGAGTGTCTGCAACTTTTACAGGTGCACGATGCAGGCTGTTGGAAGATCTATCATTCTGGGGTCTGGAGGATGGTGGCCCTCTCCTCTCAGCTCCACTAGACAGTGTCCCAGTGGAGACTCTGTGAGGGCTTCGACCCCCCATTTCCCTTCCACACTGCCCTAGCAGAGGTTCTCTGTGAGGGCCCTGCCCCTGTAGAAAACTTTCACATGGGCATCCAGGCATTTCCATACATCTTCTGAAATCTAGGTGGAGGTTCCCAAACCTGACAGAAGTCAAGTCAGTTCTTGACTTCTGTGCCCCTGCAGGATCACACCACATGGAAGCTGCCAAGGTTTGGGGCTTGAACCCTCTTGAACCCTCTGAAACCATGGCCAACCTGTACCTTGGCCCTTTTTATTAACAGCTGGAGTGGCTGGATGCAGGGCACCAGGTCCCTAGGCACACAGCACGAGGACCCTGGGCCCAGCCTACGAAGCCATTTTTTCTTCCTACTCTTCTGGGTCTGTGAGGGGAGGGGCTGCCATGTAGACCTGTGACATGTTCTGGAGACATTTTCCCCATTGTCTTGGGGATTACTATTTGGGTCCTTATTACTTATGCAAATTTCTGCAGCCAGCTTGAATTTCTTCTCAAAAAATAGATTTTTCTTTTCTATTGCGTAGTCAGGCTGCCAAATTTTCTAAACTTTTATGCTGTTTTTCTTTTAAAATGGAATGCATTTAATAGTACCCAAGTAACCTCATGAATGCTTTGCTGCTTAGAAATTTCTTCAGCCAGATATCCTAAATCACCTATCTTAAGTTCAATGTTCCACATATCTCTAGGGAAGGGGCAAAATGCCAGCAGCCTCTTTTTGCTAAAATACAACACGAGTCACCTTTGCACCAGTTCTCAACAAGTTCCTTATTTCCATCTGAGACCACCTCAGCCTGGACCTTAATATTCATATTGCTATCAGCATTTTGGGCAAAGCCATTAACAAGTCTCTAGAAAGTTCTAAACTTTCCCACATTTTCCTGTCTTCTTCTGAGACCTCCAAACTGTTTTGACCTTTGCTTACTATTCAATTCCAAAGTCGCTTACACATTGTCAGGTATCTTCAGCAACGCCCTACTGTTCTGGCACCAATTTACTGTATTAGTCCATTTCCATGCTGCTGAAAAAGACATACTTGAGACTGCAAAGAAAAAGTTTAGCTGGTCTTACAGTTCTACATGGCTGAGGAGGCCTCAGAATCATGGTGGGAGGCAAAAGGCACTTCTTACATGGCAGGGGCAACAGAAAATGAGGAGGAAGCAAAAGCAGAACCCCCTGATAAACCCGTCAGTCTTGTGAGACTTACTCACTATCATGAGAATAGCATGGGAAGGACTGGCCCCCATTTTTCAATAACCTCCCTCTGAGCCCCTCCTACAACATGGGGGAATTCTGGGAGATACAATTCAAGTTGAGATTTAGGTGGGGACACAGCCAAACCATATCATTGACAGAATAAACAAATGTTAAATAAATGCATTCATTTGTTCATTGTTTTAAATTCATCATGAAAATACATTCTACCCCTATGTAGATTGCAAGTGTGCATTGTTAAAGCAAACTAAATATGACCTGAGAAGGAATCTGTACTTCTATATTTGAGTCCTTGTGAAAGAATCATAACCTAGCTTAATAGGCAGACAAAATTGAAAACTTAAATTAGTAGCATGCACTTGTAACAATAGCTTAGTGTTGGCCAATCCCAGTGGCCATACTTCAACCGCTCATAGACTGCTGAGTGTTCAAACTACATTCAAATAAGGCAAACATTGAGCTGTAACCAGTTTCACTGTTTCTGTACCTCGCTTCTGATTCCTGTACATCACTTTACCTTTTTGTCTATAAATTTGTTCTGACGACGAGGCACCCCTAGAGACTCTCTGAAACTGCTGTGATTCTGAAGACTGCTGGATTCACATATTGTTTCTTTTTTTTGCTCAATTAAACTCCACCAAATTTAAATTGTCTGAAGTTTTCTTTTAACAGCATGCACACACACACACACAATCCCACATTTGGTTAAAATTATATTTAACTTTTCATTCAGGAAATTTTTCTGAAATATTTGCTGTTTTCATATTCCAGAATAACATATCACAGAGATTGTGTTTCAGTATGCTATACTATTCACTAAAATTTGGTAATTAGGGCTAAAAATAATTCTCCCAACTCTTCATTTTCAAGTCACAAGATAATTATAACCTTTAAATCACACTAAGAGTAAATACACTGACACTGACAAAGTTCAATATGAACTCAAATAATGTTAAAAGATATAGAATAATAGTAGTGTAGCTTTACACTATTTACCAATCTAATTGATGATACTAATGAGCCATTAGGAGAATATGAGCAATTTAGTTAGTGAAACTTGAGTCATAACTTGAAGCAACAACTGAAATATAGCTAGACTAAGAATATACAAACCTGAAAATTTATATGACTTCAATTAAGTTGTATTTTTAACATAACAGCTCTTTACACAACAGATTACTTTTCAAAAAGAAAATGCTAAACTCAAAATGCATATATATTAAATTAGTTTGCTAGTTATTATAATTCCTAAAATATGTTCTTCTTGATTTAATTCCAGATTAAAATAAAATCAACTAAGAATTATAATATTCACTTCAAAAGACCACCTATCTTTGAAAATATACAATTCATTTGCATTTCAGTTTCTTAACTTAAACCTTAAGTAAATATTATTTGAATTTACTCTCACTTTGTTTTATTTACATAATCACAACAGATACAGAGTTATCACATCCCATAGTTTCTGTGTGATTTCGGTATTATTTCTGACATTAGTTGTGAGATTTGTTTGAGATTTGTTGTCATATTTTATCTAATAAATGCTGTGAATATGCCAATATTTTAAAATTTGTCAACACAAATTTTTATGTGACCATTGATTATTAAGTGGCAGAAGGAGTATGAAAACAATAAAAGACACATCACATATCCTTAATGAACTTGCAATCTGATTGAAAGGAGAAAACCGTTATGTATGAGACAAACAGGACAGAATAAAAATTGCAATAAATTCTCAAAATGAAAATGAACTGCAATCACCAAATGCTTTAGCCAATTTTTTTTAAAAGCATTGTTACATAGGTTCTGGAAACATTTGATAAATATGCAACCGAAAACCTTACATATGAGATGAGGAAAAATTAAAAAGAAACAACACAAAAATTAAAATAAAACAAGAATTATTATGATATTATGCATGGTAACAAAGGGAGAAGTAAAGGCCAAGTAATCAAAAATATAAATAAAAGCACCGGGGAATCAAAGTGAAAAACTGCACTTTTCAGATTAAAAATGGGACAAAATTCAAAGGGCAAATTAAAGTTTAGAGAAAAAGATACATAATAGGATTACTACAACATAATAAATATAAAGAAACATTCAGAAAGCAGTAAGAAGGCCAGGTGTGGTGATTCATGGTGACTCATTCCTGTAATCCCAGCACTTTGGGAGGCAGAGATAGGCAGATCACTTCAGTCCGGGAGTTCAAGACCAGCCTGGCCAACATGGTGAACCCATTAGCCAGGTATGGTGGTAGGCACCTGTAACTCCAGATACTAGGGAGGCTGAGGCAGGAGAATCACTTGAATCTTGGAGGCAGTGATGCAATGAACCAAGATTGCGCCTCTGCCCTCCAGCCTGGGCGACAGGAAGAAAATATAAACTTAACAAAATAGTAAAAATAAGAATAAATAATTCATAGAAAAAATATAAACTGACAGTAAAATGTGCTAAATACTGAGCTCTATTAGTTGATATGCAGAATAATACCACCCCTGCTGCAGGAGGTCTAAGTCCTAATCTCTGGAACCTGTGAATATGTTGAGTTACATGCAAGGGGTATTAAGTTTGCTGATAGAATTAAGAACATCAAATAGCTGACCTTAAAATAAAGAGGGCACTAAAGAAAATGTGGCACATATACACCATGGAATACTGTGCAGCCGTAAAAAAGGATGAGTTCATGTCCTTTGCAGGGACATGGATGAAGCTAAAAATCATCATTCTCAGCAAACTGACACAAGAACAGAAAACCAAACACTGCATGTTCTCACTCATAAGTGGGTGTGGAACAATGAGAACACACGGACACAGGGAGGGGAACATCACAAAACTGGGCCTTTTGGGGAGTGAGGGAGCATACCTATGTAACAAACTGCACACGTACCATAGAACTTAAAGTATAATTAAAAAATGA
>PVKP010036059.1:0-22771 GCA_004027715.1 Plecturocebus donacophilus | reverse complement strand
AGTCTGGGCAACAGAGTAGGACTCTGTCTCCAAAAACAGTTAAAAAAAAAAAAAACTAAGAAGAATAACTTAAAATCCATTCTAAAAAAGGTAAAAGCCACAAATTCAAAGATGTGACATAAACACTCTAAAATATATATATATATACACACACACATACACGTATACACAAATATATATAGATTTTTTGAGACAGAGTCTCACTCTGTCACCAGGCTGGAATGCAGTGGCATGATCTTGGCTCATTGCAAGCTCCACCTCCCGGGTTCAGGGGATTCTCCTGCCTCAGCCTCCCGAGTAGCTGGGACTACAGGCGTGCACCACCACGCCCAGCTAATTTTTTGTATTTTTAGAAGGGACGGGGTTTCACCATGTTAGCCAGGATGGTCTCCATCTCTTGACCTCGTGTTCCATCTGCCTCAGCCTCCCAAAGTGCTGGGATTACAGGCTTGAGCCACCAGGCCCAGCCTCTAAAAATATTAAATTACTTTTTACTTATGTCATTTTTTATGTAGAACCAGTGACCTTACAAAGAAAAAAATACCCTACTCCTGGTTGTCTACACACATCAGAAATAAGTCATGATAAATCACAATTTTTACAAAACAATACAAAAATGTAAGTCGACGTAATATAAAACTATCTGCTTTGGCCGGGCGTGGTGGCTCACACCTGTAATCCCAGCACTTTGGGAGGCCAAGCGGGGCAGATCACCTGAGGTCAACAGTTCAAGACCAGCCTGTCCAGCATAGAGAAACTCCGTCTCTACTAAAAATACAAAAATTAGCCAGCATGGTGGCAGCCGCCTATAATCCCAGCTACTTGGGAAGCTGAGGCAGGAGAATCTCTTGAACCTGGGAGGTGGAGACTGCAGTGAGCCAAGATCGTGCCATTGCACTCCAGCCTGGGCAACAGCGAGACTTTGTTTCAAAAAGAAAAAAAAAATCTGCTTTAACAAAGCAACACTTAGTAACAATTATATGACAGTTTGGAAAAAAAGTCTGCTTTAACAAAGAAACACTTAGTAACAATTACACGACAGTTTGCAAAAAAAAAAAAAAAAAAAAAATTTTAACAAAGCAACACTTAGTAACAATTATATACAGTTTGCAAAGAGCTTTCACACACAGTATTTCACTTTGATACTCACCATTCCTTGAAGAAAAAAACAGCAGTATCAGTATCTCATTTTAATAAGAAAGTGACACTAAGAGTTGTCCAAGGTCTGACTGCTTGTCTGGTGCACCTTGCACTAATACCTATTTTGTTTAGACTGTCATTTAAAAAATCAGGTTTCTATTGTTTTTCCTCCAACTAAAAAAATAATTTTCTAACTGCTACAATGAATTTCTATTTTTAAATTATTGTTAGTTTTCAAAATTACACTACTTCTAAAAACATTAAGCCTAGCACATTAAGAGCATGTTCTCCCCGTGGGTTGATTCCAGCCCTCACCAATTTTCATGAAATATACGTTCCCTTTTCTTCAATTTTATTACTTCCTTTGTTCAACAATAGTTTTGCCCCTATCCCTTGACCACAGCAGTTAAGGCCTGGTAAGTGTTATTTTAAGATTTACACATGAGTGGGCCAGGCACGGTGGCTCACACCTATAATCCCAGTACTTTGGGAGGCAAAGGTGGGCAGATCACGAGGTCAGGAGATCGAGATCATCCTGGCTAACATGGTGAAACCCTGTCTCTACTAAAACTACAAAAAATTAGCCAGACATGGTGACACGCACCTGTAGTCCCAGCTACTCAGGAGGCTGAGGCAGGAGAATCACTTGAACCCAGGAGGTGGAGGTTGAGGTGAACTGAGATTGTGCCACTGCACTCCAGCCTGGGCAACAGAGCGAGACTCCGTCTCAAGAAAAAAAAAAAAAAAAAAGACTTATACATATACCTATAAATGCTGTGAGTAACCAGATTTCCAGATGTGAGCCATAGGAGAAGGCAAAAGTGATGGTATATAATTTCTGTGATTAGGTTATAGAAGACAATGTGGCTTCTGCCTTGGTAGCTGGTATATGTTCTCATTCATTCTCTCTCTCTCTCTCTCATCACTGACTCTTAGTGGGGGCCATATCATAAGCAGCCCTATGGAGAAGATGATGAGGTGAAGAACTGACACTTCCAGCCCTACGAATGAGCTCAGATGCCATTTCTCCAGCCCAGGTTAAAAGTTATACTGCAACCTCATGGGACCCAGAAACAGAACCATCCAGTTCAGCAGCTCTGATTCCTGACCTTCAGGAACTGGGAAATTAATACAAGTCTGTAGTTTTAGGTTGATGAACTTTGGAAGTAATTTGTTACGCAGGTATAGATAACTAATGCCTAAACATATTGACAGTAATTAGCTGCTGTGACCAAGCCTTTATAAGTAAGATGAAGTGAAATAATATCTGTTTACAATAACAGCTTGAGTTCTCAAATGCAGTCCCTTAGCAGCAGTAGCTTGAATAATCTACCTGCAAAATTTCTCCCCATCCCCAAACCTTATTTCTTTATTTGATATAATTTTGTGGTAAAGAAATCATAAATAAAATATAATTACTTGTATAGATATGACAAAGTCATTCTAGAACTCCTCCATTCCTTTACAAAGTAAAATTATATATAGTTACCTCTTCATACATGTTTTTGCGAAACTCCAAGTCCTCAGTAAGGCTCTGACAACGATTCTCCAAATCCACTTTAAGTAAAGTTTCATCTGCTAACTGCTTTTTGGCAGCAGCTAAGGAGGCTTCCAACTATTACAAGGAAAAAGAATTGTGATAAAAATTACATAGCAATCATTTAATAATGAATTTAAGATACCTATGAATGAAATCATCTGTTACAATTCCTATACATTTATCAACGTATAATTACTTCATTTTAACATTTATCACAGAACTGGGTGTTCATTTGCTGGTCTCACCCACAGAGTATCATACCAAATCAGCCATCAAACTGGTAACTGGCAACAGGGAATAGAACAGAGATGTTATGACTCACTCACATTTCAAAAATCAAACTAGTTATTTTAGCTAACCACTTTCATTTTTTACTGTATGCAGAGCAGCATTATGATGTCGCTTTTCTTACTTATTTCCTTACAAAATAGGCTTTGAGCGCAGAGACAGAATGAGTGTGTGTACAACAGGGAAGAAGGGGAGCCACAAGATCTATACAATCTAGATAGACTGCCTGGGAGGTGATGATGTTTTGCACGTTAGCCACCTCAACACTTTTCTTCAAGTGAGCCACCAAAAAAGAAATTTTTAAAATTTCAAAAGTAAAATAAATTTAAAAATAAATCAAACTATGGCTTAAAGCAGATGAGGCACTTAATCTACCACATATGGCTCAAGAGTAGGATTGACCTTACCTGGGCAATCTGATCCTTCAGATCCTCCAAATCTCCCTCTAAACTCTTTTTGTCACCAAGTGCAGTAGCAAGAGCTGCATCTTTAGAATTCAGTGCTGCTTCATATTCTCGAAGCTTAATCTGGGCACCATTAAGATCAGATTCTTTCTTAGCATAGCTGGAAAAGATTTAAAAAGCATAAAATATCAAATCATACTCCCGACTTGAGGCCTTCTCCCTCTCTGCTGAAGAGACAAACAGAAGTAGTTTAAATAAAGGCTGCCATCACCTATCAAAATTAAAGAAGCAATTCACAAACATTGGATCTAGAGTTTTTGATGGCTAACATTCTCTTTCAATGTCACAACTACTAATGACTATGGATCAAAGATGTCCATATAAAGAGCAATGTACCAGAATCCTACTTGTCCCTGAGGGGGAATACATGTCCCCTTTGTTCTATAAAGAGGCACACTAACAGGATATTTTTGAAGAAATGAAAATTCATTATTTTCTAAATACAATGCATATTATAAGCCAAAATGTACAGGAACTGTAAGTCAGGATATGCTAGCTGCAGTGGCTTAATACAACATTTTGGGAGGCCAACAGGGGAGGATCGCTTTAGACCAGAAATTCAAGACCAGCCTAGGCAACATAGCAAGACGCCATCTCTACCAAGAAAGGAAAGAAAGAAAGGAAAGAGAAAGAAAAGAAAGGAAAAAAGAAAGAAAGAAAAGAAAAGAAAGAAAGAAAAGGAAAGAAAAGAGAAAAGAATGAAAGAAAGAAAGAAAAAGAAAGAAAGAAAGAAAGAAAGAAAGAAAGAAAGAGAAAGAAAAAGAAAGAGAGAAAGAAAGAGAAAGAAAGAAAGAGAAAGAAAGAAAGAAAGAAAGAAAGAAAGAAAGAAAGAAAGAAAGAAAGAAAGAAAGAAAGAAAAAGAAAGAAAGAAAGAAAGAAAGAAGAAAAGAGAAGAGCCCAGCATGGTGGCACACACCTGTAGTCCCAGCTACTCAGGAGGCTGAGGCGGGGGCATCACTTGAGCCCAGGAGGTGGAGGCTGCAGTGAGCCATGATTGCACAACTGTACTGCAGCCTGGGAAGAAAGAAAGAAAGAAAAGAAGAGAGAAAGGGAGGGGAGAGGAGAGGAAATCAAATTACACTAAATGAGCATAAGATGTTATTCTAAAAAGTATTTTTTTAAAAACGTGGAGTAGCATCTAAAAAGTAATTTTATAACTCAGTGCATGATACTGAAACTCCCATGATATTAGTACTGACTGACCACAACCTTGCAAGAAATCTAAAGTTACCTCTGTTTTACCTTTTGTTAAACAGAGGTAACTTTAGATTTCTCTACCAATAAGTAACGGCCTCTCTAATACCTTGCATAAAAATTATTTCCGTTTATACAGCTAACTATCAAAAAACGGAGGTTCAGGGCCCGGCGCAGTGGCTTATGCCTGTAATCCCAGCACTCTGGAAGGCCAAGGTCAGGAGTTCAAGACCAGTCTTGCCAATATGGTGAAACCTCATCTCTACCAAAAAATACAAAAACTTAAGCCAGGTATTGGTGGTGCATGCCTGTAGTCCCAGCTACTCGGGAGCCTCAGGAAGGGGAATCACTTGAACCTGGGAGGCGGAGGTTGCAGTGAGCCGAGATCATGCCACTGCACTCCATCCAGCCTGGGAGCCTGGGTGACAGAGTGAGACCTTGTCTCAAAAACAAAAACAAAAACAAAAAAAAAAAACGAACAAAAAAAAATAAGCTGATGTTCCAATTGAAGTTTCTTTTTCTCTAAATATCACTATTTTTTATTTTTTGAGACAAAATTTCACTCTGTCACCCAGGCTGGAGTATAGTGGGGTTATCGTGGCTCACTGCAACCTCCGCCTCCTGGGTTCAAGTGATTCTCATGCCTCAGCCTCCAGAGGAACTGGGATTACAGGTGTGCATTACTAGGCCCAGCTAAATTTCTGTATTTGTAGTAGAGATGGGGTTTGCCTATGTTGGCCAGGCTGGTTTCGAACTCCTGGACTCAAATGATCTGCCCCGCCTCAGCTTCCCAAAGTGCTGGGATTACAGGCATGAGCCACCACACCCAGCCTCTAAATATCACTTTTTATTAAATGGAGTTCTACACTATAAAATTAAAGTTCCTTTGGATGTATTTTACCCAATAATTATATTTTAATGGGTAGTATTTTTCTCACCCAAATAATTATTAACATGAGTTACACAAGAAATGCCTTAATAACATCAAAATTATTGCCCAGTGTGGTGACTCGTACCTGTAATCCTTGGGAGGCCAAGGTAAGTGGATCTCCTGAGGTCAGGAGTTTGAGACAAGCCTGGCCAAAATGGTGAAATCCCATCTCTACAAAAAACACAAAAATTAGCCGGGCATGGTGGCATGCACCTGTAATCCCAGCTATTTGGGAGGCTGAGGCAAAAGAATCACTTGAACCCAGGAGGTGGAGGTTGCAGTGAGCCAAGATCAGGCCATTACACTCCATCCTGGGTGACAGAGTGAGACTCAGTCTCAAAAAAAATAATAATATCAAAATTATCAATACCTGTTCTTAAAATTGCTATTGTATTTTTCTTGGAGAAATAGGATTTTAAAAATAAACTAAAAAACTGCTACTGTAGAAGAGTACTTCTACTGATGTTTGAGGACTGGCTAAAGGAGGAAGAGTCTTTAGTTAATAAAAGTTTCAAAATAATCTTGTAATATTAAAATAAAGTGAAGAAATAAACTGGCCAAATGATGATCACATATGAAAAGATTTAATAGTGTTCACTTTTCACTCATCAGAAAAGCTCAGCAGTCATGTCACATGCTTAAATCTCATGCTTTAAAACACCACGAGATGGCAGGCTTTAACTGAAGACTAGTCCAGAAGAGGAAAACATTAACTGTTAAAAAAAAGAAATCCCATACCAATATAATTTACAACCAAAATGCCTAGTTCACACAAGTGCTGCGTCTCCACAGGAACAGAATTGACACTTGTGAAGAAACCTCTATTTTATCCCACTATAAAATGACCAGAGGGGCTAGGATACATATCATAATACACTAACTGAAAATAAAACCATCTTTATTTTCATTTATTTATTATAAATTTGGTTTGAGATGGAGTTTCACTCTTGTTGCCCAGGTTGGAGTGCAATGGCTTGAACTCAGCTCACCGTAACCTCCGCCTCCTGGGTTCAAGTGAGTGTCCTGCCTCAGCCTCCTGAGTAACTGGGACTATAGGCATGCACACCACACCAGGCTAATTTTGAATTTTTAATAGAGATGGGGTTTCTCCACGTTGGTCAGGCTGGCCTCAAACTCCTGACCTCGAACTCCTGACCTCAGGTGATCCACCTACCTCAGCCTCTCAAAGTGCTGGGATTACAGGTGTGAGTCACCACAGCCAGCCTAAAACTGTATTTTAAATGCAGTACTACACAGTACTTACAAAAGCTACTGACTCAAAATTAATTACTTAACAATTAAAAACATTAATTTGTAAAGCTCAGATCATAATGTGGTATTTTTCAATGTAATGCTACCTCATGGCAGGAGAATGACCTGTGCTTGCCAGGGACCAAAATGGTCCAGCAAGAATGATACCTCATAAAACAGCAGGTCAATTTTATAAGTCATTGTATGCAGCAACCTGTAAAATTGGCATATTTTATGCAGTACTGTTCTTGTTTATTTGACTTCACAGATGTAATAGGTAATATATGCAAATAGCTAAAAACTCAGAATGTCATGCTACCGAGTGAAAGATACTGTGCAACATCTTGCGGAGTGCAGAAAACACAAGAAGCCAAAAAATTAATTTAAGGCAGTACACCTAGATGACTAGAATATGGTGATTTCTTCCACAAAAACAAAAACCAAAGAAGATAGGATGGGGGATGAAGAGAGTATTTATTTGTGGTACCCTGAGGGCCACCCAATGATACCAGTGGAAATTTTATGGGAACTTTAATTTTAATCACAACTAATGCTTCTGCTGTTCATTTTATGACAAGTTCTTAGTCATGTAAAACAGTTATTCTATGAAAATATAAATTGCTCTGTTATAAATATTTCTTGGCCAGGTGCAGTGGCTCATGTCTATAACCCCAGAACTTTGGGAGGGAGACCAGCTAGGCAACATGGTGAGACTCCATCTGTACTAAAAACACAAAAAATTAGGTGTGGTAGTGCATGCCTGTGGTCCCAGCTACTAGAGAGGCTAAGGCAGGAGAATCACTTGAGCTCAGGAGGTCAAGGCTGCAGTGAGCCCTGATTGTGCCACTGCACTCCATCCTGGTTGACAGAGTGAGACCCTATCTCCAAATACAAATATATAGATATATTATATATATAATATATATAAAGTGAGACCCTATCTCCAAATATACATATATATATTTTTATATATTAAGAAATATGTGTACATATATTTCTTAAAGCTGTAACTTTAACATTACTGGAAAAACTAGCCAGATACAAATCAGAAGTTCAAAATGTGCTTAAAATTACAAAGAAATGCTAACCTTTCAACATCCAGGTTCAAAAGAAAATAACAAACTCTTATTTGCTTACTTTAAAAAATGTATTCGGCTTTCTCCCCCTCTACTCAGAGACGTATATAAATAGGCACATAATCTCTCTTCCCAGAGAGCCTTATTGATAGGTTTTAAAAACACATGTAAGTGGTCAGAAAGTTCTAATAATCCAGAAAAATGAAAAGACACTCTCTCCAAAAGAAATAATAATCATTTCCTGGGCTTAATGTTTCTTTTTTTCCCAGCCAGGCACCTGAAATCCCAGCACTTTGGGAGGCTGAGGCAGATGGATCACAATGTCAGGATATCTAGACCATCTTGGCCAACATAGTGAAATCGCGTCTCTATTAAACATATAAAAAGTAGCTGGGCGCGGTGGCTCACACCTGTAATCCCAGCACTTTGGGAGGCCAAAGCGAGTGGATCACAAGGTCTGGAGTTCGAGACTAGACTGGCCAACATAGTCAAACCTCATCTCTACCAAAAATACAAAAATTCGCTGGGCATGGTGGCAGGCACCTGTAGTCCCAGCTACTCAGGAGGCTCTGAGGCAGGAAAATCGCTTGAACCCAGGAGGCTGAGGTTGTAGTGAGCTGAGATCACGCCACTGCATTGCAGCCTGGGTGACAGAGCAAGACTCTGCCTCAAAAAAAAAAAAGTAGCTGGGCGTGGTAGTATGCACCTGTAGTCCCAGTTATTCAGGAGACTGAGGCAGGAGAATCACTTGAACCCGGGAGGCAGTAGTACAGTGGCAGGATTACGGCTCACAGCAACCTTCACCTCCTGGACTCAGGCAATCCTCCCATCTCAGTCTCTCAAGTAACTGGGAGTATACACATGTGTCACCACGCCAGGCTAATTTTTATATTTCAGGGGGCCAAGTGGGAAGATGGGGTTTTGCTATGTTGCCCAGGCTGGTCTCAAACTCCTGGGCTCAAGTGATCTGTCCACATCGGCCTCTGGAAGTACTGGGATTACCAGAATGAGCCACTGCACTCAGTCAAATCAATGAGTCTTATATGTCACGAGTTGTCAAGGATATATGGGAGCTATGCAGTGAGTTAACAATCTGAATATAATCTTGTCATAATTTTCTAACCGTATTATTATTTTTCATTTGTCAATAATGTAAAAAGTCCAAGTGTAATTATCAGCACATGGTCAAAGTGCAGAAACCTGGAGAACTGATATCCTAAAACACACATATGAATTTGCTGCAGCTATCACCTCAGCAGTGACATCTGACAATGCCTCCAAACAGAGAGCAATTTAGATAGGAATCCTAAATTAGTAGAAGCTATCTACCACTTAAGGTATTAGTATATATTTACTTTTTAGTATATTTCCTGACTGGATTTGTTGTATTATCCACCTGTCTGATTAAACTATTTCTAGTCCAGATAAGGTGATCTTCCTATGTTAAATTCAGCATGTGAATCTAATACTAAAAATATTCATGCTCCTGAAAACAAGTCACAAAACATACCCATTTGCTTTAGATGTTTTACAGAAGAACCAAACCCTAACTGCAACCATAAGATAAATGTTTTATAAATGTAACTGGCATTCTATGCTAATTAAGAATTTCCTCCCTTAATAAACAAAATTAGCTTTCATTTCAAGTAAGCTTGAATTTTGTCAGTCATAACAAGTAACTAGGTCTAATCGAGTATCTGACCATTAAAAAGAAAATTAGCATGGCTGGGTGCAGTGGCTCACGCCTGTAATCCTAGCACTTTGTGAGACCGAGGTGAGTGGATCACCTGAGGCCAGGAGTTCAAGACCACCCTGGCCAAAATGGCGAAACCCCATCTCTACTAAAACTACAAAAATTAGCTGGGTGCGGTGGCTCATGCCTGTAATCTCAACTACTTGGGAGACTCAGGCAGAACTGCTTGAACCCAGGGGATGGAGGCTGCACTGAGCCAAGATTGTGCCACTGCACTCCACTGAGCTAAAGAGCAAGATTCCATATCAAAAGAAAAAAAAAGGAAAGAAAGAAAAAGGAAATTAGCTATAAAGGATATATTTATATTCTTGCTAACATTCTACAGCACTGATTTAAGACTAACATACACAGCTTTACTATGGTTGTACTTTCCCAATAAAACCTAGTACCATGTATCTGGGACACATACCTATCCTCTCCTGAGGCCCATAGGACTAACCTAAATCCAATTGGTTTACACTTTCTGAATTGCTCCTGAGCACCTTCACTACCATCAATACTACATACTCTGCTGCTTTTATCATACTGGTTTTTCATCATACCACCAGTTTGACCCTGAATTGTTTTAAGATCATTTCCAACCCTGGATTCTGCACTGAACTTGGCTCTGGAACTCAGTGTCTGAACTTTTGCTTGGCCTCTGCATTAGCCCTTCTGCGAGGATGACTCTGTCTCCCACTCCCTGGGTGTCCTTCATTTGTCTAGGTATACCCTACTCTAGACTAGCCTTATGAATCAGAAAGTGGTTAGTCAGCCCCATAAGAAGACAGGGCGAGGGAAAAAAAGGAGATTTAAAAAACGCATCCAGCTGGGTGCAGTAGCTCACGTCTGTAATCCCCGCACTTTGGGAGGCCAAGGCAGGCAGATCACAAGGTCAGGAGTTCAAGACCAGCCTGACCAACATGTTGAAATCCCATCTCTACTAAAACTACAAAAATTAGGAGGGTGTGTGGTGGGTGCCTGTAATCCCAGCTACTCAGGAGGCTGAGGCAGAAGAATCACTTGAACCCGGGAGGTTGCAGTGAGCCAAGATGGCACCATTGCACTCCAGCCTGGGCAACAAGAGTGAATCTCCACCTCAAAAAATAAAAAACAGCCGGGCACGGTGGCTCACGCCTGTAATCCCAGCACTTTGGGAGGCCAAGGTGGGTGGATCACAAGGTCAAGAGATCGAGGCCATCCTGGTCAACATGGTGAAACCCCATCTCTACTAAAAATACAAAAATTAGCTGTGCATGGTGGCATACACCTGTAGTCCCAGCTACTCGGGGGGCTGAGGCAGAAGAACTACTTGAACACAAGAGGTGGAGGTTGCGGTGAGCCAAGATCATGCCGTTGCACTCCACCCTGGGTAACAAGAGCGAAACTCCGTCTCAAAAAAATAAATAAATAAAATAAAATAAACAAACAAACAAACACCACATCCAATCACAGAATCACTGGAAAACAAATACTCAATGGAGTTCTTAGAGAACTATATCATTACTAGGTGATAACTGTAGAGTATATTCTTCCAAAAGTCATACCACACACATAACATGCAGAAAGTCATTCAAGGCCTACAAAAACAATAACTACTTGAAAATGAATTAGGGGGCCAGGCCCAGTGGCTCATGTCTGTAATCCCAGCACTTTAGGAGGCCAAGATTGCTTGAGCCCAGGAGTTGGAAACTAGCCTGGGCAATATGGTGAAGCCCCATTTCCACAAAGAATACAAAAATTAGCCAGGTGTGCTGGCCTGCACCTATAGTACCAGCTACTAGAGAGACTGAGGTGGGAGGATTGCTTGGGCCAGGGAGGTTAAGGCTGCAGCGAGCTGTGGTTGGGCCACTGCACTCCAGTCACTGTCATTCTGGGCAACAAAGTAAGACCCTTACTGTAAAAAAAAAAAAAATTTTTTTTTTTTTTTTTGAGACGAAGTTACTCTGTTGCTCAGGCTGGAGTGCAGTGGCATGATCTTGGCTCACCGCAACCTCCGCCTCCCAGGTTCAGGCAATTCTCCTGCCTCAGCCTCCTGAGTAGCTGGGACTACAGGTGTGTGCCACCACACCCAGCTAATTTTTGCATTTTTAGTAGAGACAGGGTTTCACCATGCTGGTCAGGCTGGTCTCAAACTCCTGACCTCGTGATCCACCCGCCTCGGCCTCCCAAAGTGCTGGGATTACAAGCGTGAGCCACCGCGCCCGGCCTGTAAAAAAAATTAATTAATTTAAAAAGAAAATAAAGAGGAATTAGTAAGCATATTCCAACCATAAACACTTGAAAAAATAAGACTGTCCATTTAAACAAGGAACAAAGAGTTAGTGTAAAACAAATCAATAAGTAAAATTACAGGGACAAATACAACATAATCTGAAGCTCATACAGAATAGTTTTAATTAGCTAGGGTAATGGCAAATTATTGCCCACCTATTAACATTTTCTTGGTCAGTTTGTGTCAGTTCCTATTCCTAACATTTTATACTTCAGGCCCATTCTTATTTAGAAAAATAAATATATTACAGGAGATGAAAGAGAAAAGCCATTTAGTTTTTCACTTGTAATCAGCTAACAAACAGAAATCATTCTATACAAAATTGTTATTTCTAATCAAAGTGACAAAACAAGGATTTTTAAATCCCTCAAAACAGACCCACTGTACATAGTCAGTCAAGCCAATTAAGTCCAGCTGGCTAAGCTCTGTTCATGCTTTCATATACTGTAAGGTTCTTATGAACAGCTGTCTGGTAGCAGCTGAACACCACTCAATACTACGGCAGTATTCAGGTGACTATCACATAAATCCATGTCTGGGGATCTCTTCACACCAGAGCTCAGCATCAACACGCCATGTCTTTTATTATCTAGTCATGCTCCAAATCTTTAGAGGAAAAAATAAACCTTATTTTCAATTTAAAGTAAAATATGCCCGCATAAAAACCTTGTCCTAAAACTAGATAATTTTATTTCATAACAGGCTCAAACTGTACATCAAACATACATTTGCTCCAACAGCCACTCATCAGCTTCAACACTATCCTCATGTTATCCTCCCTTCCAAAGGCAAAAAGGATGTGATCCACAGTATTTTTCTCCTAAGGAAAATTAATGAATTGAAACTAAAACAAATATAACTTAATACACTAAAACTTAGCCAGGTACAGTAGCTTACTCTTGTAATCCCAGCACTCTGGGAGGCTGAGGTAGGCAGATCATCTGAGGTCAGGAGTTAAGAGACCAGCCTGGTCAACATGATGAAACCCCATCTCTACTAAAAATACAAAAATTAGCTGGGCGTGGTGGGGAACACCTGTAATCCTCAGCTGCTCAGGAGGCTGAGGCAGGAGAATCGCTTGAACCTGGGAGGCTGAGGTGGCAGTAAGCCAAGATCACATCACTGCACTCCACCCTGGGCAACAAAGCAAGACTCCATAAAAAAAAAAAAAATTACACAAAAACTCCAGAATGTCTTGTGATCACAATTTCTATTAACAAGGGTCTCCTCTGGCACACAAAAAGAGACTACGAAGATGCTTCTGCATAACTCAAAAGCTGCAAAGGATAGTTTCCGGTGCTAATAAAATTCTGCTACTCACTGAATAAACTAATCTGTCAATGAATTAGCAACCACCTAATCAGACTCAAGCAAGTTCTAGCTGAAACTCAGGAAAAAAATTAGGAAAAATACTAAATGAGATTGAAACTGGACCACAAAACCACTTCTTTGAAACAAACGAACAAAAATTCACTGTAATATAAACAGGCATGGGAGTGTGGGGCAGACACAGATTAAGTCTTAATAAAAATGACTGATTCATTTAAAAATAAAAACCAATAACCACTACTTTGTAACCTATCTACAATGTGCTAGCCACTGATCTGGGTGTAAAATATTTCGGAAACAGTGTTCCAATATCCATTCTCCAGTTTGTTGGGTATCATAAGGCAGCTGTTCCTGAAGCAATGGCAGTGGCATCTTCCTGGTCCTGAATAGTACCTATACACCGCTTTTAGGACAGTTCACTAGTTTCATTGGTGACCTCATACATAAAAGCTCCCAAAGAAGGTGAGTTCTACAACAATATTCTAGGGATCATTACTGCTCCTCTAGCCCCTCTAAAATCATTTCTCAGCATCTACATCTCATATTGTTTCCCTTTCTGCTTAAAATCCCTAGTAGTTTCTGTTCCCTTCACTGAGTGATGATACAAAGACCTAAACAGAAAAAGAAAGTAACTTAGCAAAGAGAGGCAATGAAGGACAGTGAAGACTTTGGCAAAGATAAGAATCACCAAATCCACCAGGCGCAGTGGCTCACACTGGGAGGCGGGCGGATCACCTGAGGTCAGGAGTTCAAGACCCGCCTGGCCAACATGGCAAAACCCCATCTCTACTAAAAAAACAAGTTAGCTGGGTATGGTGGCACGCATCTGTAATCTCAGCTACTTGGGAGGCTGAGGCAGGAGAATCACTTGAACCCAGGAGGCAGAGGCTGCAACGCACTGATACTGCACCACTGCACTCCAGTCAGGGCGACAGAGCAAGACTCCATCTCAAAAAAATAAAAAAGAAACTACGAAATCTATCCAATTTAGACAAAAACAATGCTATAGGAAATATCAAGAAAATAGGCCAGGTGCAATGGCTCACGTCTGTAAACCCAGCACTGTGGGAGGCAGAGATAGGCAGATTACTTGAGGTCAGGAGTTCGAGACCAGCCTGACCAACATGGTGAGACCCCGTCTCTACTAAAAATATAAAAATTAGCTCAGTGTCATAGTGGGCACTTATAATTCCAGCTGCTCAGGAGGCTGAGGCATGAGAATCACCTGAACATGGAGGCGGAGGTTGCAGTGAGCCAAGATTATGCCACTGCACTCCAGCCTGAGCAACAAAGCGAGACCCTGTCTCAAAAAGGGGGGAAAAAAGGTATCAAGAGAATAAAAATGGCCAGGTGTAGTGGTTCACACCTGTAATCCCAATACTTTGGGAAGCTGAGGTAGGAGGACCACTTGAGCTAAGGAGTTAAGACCAGCCCAGGCAACACAGTAAGAACTTGTCTCTACGAAAAAATCAAAAAGTTAGCTGGGTGTAGTGGCACACACCTACAGTCCCATCTACTCCAGAGGCTGAGGTGAGAGGATCACTTGAGCCTAGAAGGTTGAAGCTGTATGTAGTGAGCCAACATCATGCCACTGCATTCCAGCCTGGGCAAGAGTAAGATCCTATATTTAAAAAAAAAAAAAAAAAAAAAAAAAAAAAGTCAGTCTCGGTGGCTCACGCCTCTAATCCCAGCACTTTGGGAGGCCGAGGTGGACAGATCACCTGAGGTCAAGAGTTCGAGACCAGACTGACAACATGAAGAAACCCTATCTCTACTAAAAATATAAAAAATTAGCCAGGCATAGTGGCACATGCCTGGCTACTTGGGAGGCTGAGGCAAGAGAATTACGTGAACCTGGGAGGCAGAGGTTGCATTGAGCCGAGATCCCGCCACTGCACTCTAGTCTGGACAACAAGAGCAAACTGTCTCAAAAAAAGAGAGAGAGAATAGAAAGAAGCTATTAGAAATTTAAAATACAATAGCAAAAACTGGAAAGGAAAATTGGGAACATCTCTTAGTAGAGAAAGATTATACTTTTAAAAAAGGTAAGAAAACCAAAGGATTGATGTAAGAGGTCCAACATTTGATTAACAGGAGTTTCATATGGTAATAAAAGAGGAGAAAATATCAATAAAATAATTCAACAAAATTTCCAAGAACTAAAGAACATAAATTTCCAGACCACCCCCCGACCAAAAAAAAACAAAAAACAAAAAACAACCAAATGACCAACACAATGGATGAAAAGAGATTTACAACAAGGAATATCCTTGTGAAATTTTAGAACTGGACCAAAAGAAGATCCTACAAGCCTTTTTTGTTTGAGATGAAGTCTCGCTCTTGTTCCCCAGGCTGGAGTGCAATGGCATGATCTTGGCTCCCTGCTACCTCCACCTCCCTGGTTCAAGCCATTCTCCTTTAAATTTTTCACTCATCATTACTTCTGCAGCAAATGAAAGCTAGAAAACAAGAACATGCCTTCAAACGTATAAGAAAATAGCCTTTACAACCTAGAATTCTATACCCAAACTACCAGTGCTTATACAATACAACTAGAATGGAGAAAACACAAGGTACCCAAAGGTAATTCCTTATTTAATGAGATAAAATTAATTTAAAAAAGATCCTAAACAATTTGATGTTTTAACAAGTGGCATAGACTATCTCTATATAATTATACAAAAAAATAAGTAAGTGAGGAAAATATTATTTTTATAGGTGATCAAAAGGTGTGATAGGGAAAAAAACTACTCAGTACATTACTGAGTTCTGCTGGGGACTATGTTTATAAGTATTTCTGCTGTAACTTATGTGCTTTTGACAACTCTTGCATTCTGCACAGATTAAAAATAACATAGCGGACCAGACAATGTGGCTCCTGTCTGTAATTCCAGCACTTTGAGAGGCTGAGGCAGCCAAATCAGGAGTTCGAGAGCAGCCTTTCCAACATGGCAAAACCTGGTCTGTACTAAAAACACAAAAATTAGCAGGGCGTGGTGGTGCATGTTTGTAATCCCAGCTACTGGAGGGGCTGAAAGCACAAGAATCACTTGAACCCAGGAGGTGGAGGTTGTAGTGAGCAGAGATCATACCAGTACACTCCAGCCTGGGCAAAAGAGCAAGACAGTCTCAAAAATAATAAGAGTATAGAAAAAAATCATGTTGGAATAAATAGACTACTCAAAACCTACATACTCTGGGCCAGGTACGGTGGCTCATGCCTATAATCCCAGCACTTTGGGAGGCCAAGGTGGGCGGATCACGAGGTCAGGAGTTCAAGACCAGCCTGACCAACATGAAGTCCCGTCTCTACTAAAAAAATATAACATTTAGCTGGGCATGGTCACAAACGCCCGTAATCCCTGCTGCTAGGGAGGCTGAGCAGGAGAATTGCTTAACCCAGACCTGGGAGGTGGAGGTTTCAGTGAGCCAAGATCACAATACTGTCTACCAGCCTGGGCTACAGAGCAAGACTCTGTCTCAAAAAAAAAAAAAAAAAAAAAGAATGGCCAGGAGAGGTGGCTCACACCTATAATCCTAGCACTTTGGGAGGCCAAGGGGGTGGATCACTTGCTTGGGGTCAGGAGTTCGAGACCAGCCTGGCCAACATGGTGAAACCCCATCTCTACTAAAAACACAAAAATTAGCGGGATGTGGGGACATGTGCCTATAGTCCCAGCTATTTGGGAGACTGAGGCAGGAAAATCACTTGAACCTGAAAGGTAGGGAGGTGGAGGCTGCAGTGAGCCGACACTGTGCCACTGCACTCCAGCCTGGCAAAACTCCATCTCAAAAAAAAAAAAAAAAACCCTGTCCCCACAAAAAATTGGCCATGCATGGTGGCATGTGTCTGTAGTCCCAGCTACTCCAGAGGCTGAGGTGGGAGGATCACTTGAGCCTGGGAATTCCAGGTTATATAATGAACCATGCACCACTGCACTCCAGCTTGAGCAACAGAGTGAGACTTTGTCTCAAAAAACAAGTCTACTTCCCTTCACTGCCAATATTCTTAAATAAGTGTTCTAAACTAATAATCTTTTTCCTCTCGTTCTCCCCTTAATTATGGACAGTGGTTTCCTCTATTACCCAAAGGCTCTCCTCACAGTCAGCAATCACCTAAGGACCAAAGAAACCAATGACAACAGATACTTCTTAGGCTTCATCAAACAAAAAACCCTTGTTCCATAACTCAACTCTCTTTTCTCACCTCTCTATTTGTTTTTTGGGAGGGGGACTTCCGTGGCTGCCGCCAGTGAGGGCCTGACGCAACGAGGCTGTCTGCCAGCCTGCCCTATTTTTTTTTTAGACATAGTGTCCCTCTGTCACTCAGCCTTAAGTGCCGAGGTGCTATCTCAGCTCACTGCAACCTCCGCCTCCCAGGCTCAAGTGATTCTCCTGCCTCAGCCTCCACAGTTGTTGAGATTACAGGCGTGCACCACCACACCTGGCTAATTTTGTATTTTTAATAGAGATGGAGTTTTGCCATGTTGCCCAGGCTGGTCTCAAACTCCTGGCCTTAAGTGATCCACCTGCTCGGCCTCCCAAAGTGCTGGGATTACAAACGTGAGCCACTGTGCCCAGCCTCACCTCTCTATTACTTATCATCCCCATTGTGGGTTTTCCTTCTCTACCCAATCCTCATATGCACATGTTTTCCATGTGTCTTCAGAGTACTTCAAATTACCAACTGATATCACTACCTGAAAGTCTGGCAAACACCACTAATTCACTGACTTAAGGTCCTCCAAACCCGTTCCTTATCCACCAATTTTGGTTAAGAACAATACTGTCTACCCAGGCACCCAAGCACGGAAGCAGTCAACCTACACTCTTTATTCTCCCTAGTCTCTTATGCTCAGTATCTCTTAAATCCACCTTCTCTCCTTTCTTCCACCTGCCTCAGTTTAAGGGCTGCCTTATTACTCCCCCGTGTTCTTACTAGTGTTTGTACCTCTCCTCTTTTTTTCCCTCCACAGCATAGCCAGACTGATCATGTCACAATTCTGCCTGAAAATTCTGGGTCTACTTATTACTTAAAATGCAATCCCCAGCCAGGCGTTGTGGCTTACGTCTGTAATCCAAGCACTTTGGAGGCCAAGACGGGCGGATCACCTGAGGTCGGAAGTTCAAGACCAGCCTGAACAACATGGTGAGACCCTGTCTTTAAAAAAAAAAAATGCAATCCCCTTCCCCACCCCATATTAAATATATATATGGCTCCAGCAGGCTGGGCGCAGTGGCTCACACCTGTAATTCCAGCACTTTGGGAGGCTGAGGTGGGTGGATCACCTGAGGTCAGGAGTTCACAACCAGCCTGGGCAACATAGTGAAACCCCATCTCTACTAAAAATACAAAAATTAGCCAGGCGTGGTGGCAGGCACCTGTAATCCCAGCTACTTAGGAGGCTAAGGCAAGAGAATCATTTGAACCCGGGAGGCAGAGGTTGCAGTGAGCTGAGACCACACTACTGCACTCCAGCCTGGGCAGCAAGAGGGAAACTCCATCTCAAAAACATATATATATATATCCAGTTACATGAACTGACATTCAGGATAACTCACCCTCCTAAGATTTTCAGTTTAGAAGCAAACCCCTACTTACCTCCCAACACTTAGCTTCGAGATCACCCCCTCCCCACTTCCCCTGGGATGTCTTTCAAAATTTCACAAGGCTCCTAGCCTGCCTTAGGTAGCAGTCCTTGTTTCTCCACAGCAACACCTGAATACTGGTATCATAGCACTTACTGTATTTTATTAGTATATTGCACTTACAGTATCACAATCCTGTAGTGTTGTTTTCTGTCTTCCCCACTAGACTATAAGTAACTTGATAATGGGGACTGAGTATCCCATCTCTCTATTCCCAGCATCTGGTTCAAGACCTGGCATATAGTACCTGTTCCAGAAAAATGGGTCTTGAATAAAAAATGAAAGAACACTCTATCATGAGTATTAAAGATTTATTTAGAGGTTTTACTTTCTTTTAAATTATTAAGTCATGGAATAAAGTGGGAAGAGGCCAGTGAGGTGGCTCACACCTGTAATCCCAGTACTTTGGGAGGCTGCAGTGGGTGGACTGCCTGAGGTCAGGAGCTCAAAGCCAGTCTGGCCAACATGGTGAAACCTCATCTCTACTAAAAATACAAAAAAATAAAAATTAGCCAGGCGTGGTGGTGTGCACCTATAATCCCAGCTACTCAAGAGGCTGAGGCAGGGGTATTGTTTGAACCAAGGATGTGGAGGTTGCAGTGAGCCAAGATCGCACCACTGTACTCCAGCCTGCGCAACAGGGTGAGATTCCATTTCAAAAAAAAAAAGAAGAAGAAGAGAAGGCTGGGCACAGTGGCTCACACCTGTGATCCCAGCATTTTGAAAGGCCGAGGCGGGCAGATCACCTGAGGTAGGGAGTTCAAGACCAGCCTGACCAACATGGAGAAACTCCATTTCTACTAAAAATACAAAATTTGCCAAGTGTGGTGGCACATGCCTGTAATCCCAGCTACTCGGGAGGCTGAGGCAGGAGAATTGCTTGAACCCCAGAGGCAGAGGTTGCAGTGAGAGGAGCTCCCATTGTGCTCCAGCCTGGGCAACAAGAACAAAATTCTATCTCAAAAAAAAAAAAAAGAAGAGAGAAGAGAAAAAAGATATGAGATCTCTTTCAGTAATTCATCTTTACCTTTTTTTTTTTTAGCAAATAAAGCCCTCAGTATTTCAAATAGGTGTTCCAACTACTGCACCCTACTGTCAAATCCAAAGTTAACTCCCTGAGGGCTACGAACTATCAACGTGAAAAATGCATCTAGTAGCATTTCCAAAAGCAGCGCCCAAAGGAATCTGAAAATCAACTATCCTGTGTGAGACTTCAAGTATCAACCACAAATAATGATGCTCTGTGAGCCTGCTTCATGTCAGTAAACCAGAGTAATGCTTGCAGAACACTGTTGTATGAATGAAATAAGGTTATGTATGTGAAAAACCTATCACAGTGCTAGAAGTCAAGGCTACCATCCTTTCTAGCTCTTTCATTGCTCTCTGCTAAGTAATCCCAGGCCAAATACTTAACCTCTCTGAGCCTCAGGTTTCCTCACTCATCAGCAGTTATCCTAAACTTAAAAGACAATGTCTGTAAAGCATCTAGTATAATGCCTGGCAAACAGAATAGGCACAAAATAAATGTCAGCTCTTTTTTTCCTGCATCTTCCCCTCCACTCCCACCCCACAGAGTCTTGCTCTGTCACTCAGGCTGGAGCACAGTGGTGTGATCTTGGCTCACTGCAACCTCTGCCTCCCGGGTTCAAGTAGTTCTCCTGCCTCAGCCTTCTGAGTAGCTGGGATTACAGGGGCCCACCACCACACCCAGCTAATTTTTGTAGTTTTAGTAGAGACGGGGTTTCATCATGTTGGCCAGGCTGGTCTTGAACTCCTGACCTTGTGATCCACCCGTCTCGGCCTCCCAAAGTGCCAGGATTACAGGCATGAGCCACCTTGCCTAGCCTTTTCCTGCATCTTGTACAAGTCTTTTAATCTCTCTAGGTCAGTCACACTTTCTATATCTACAAAATTAGTTGGGGATCCCAGACCCCATCTAGCAGTAAAAGTGATATAATTCTATCATCACTAAATCCAAATGAAGTGAAGGTAAAAAAATAAACCCAAAAAAGGATCAAGTAAGTAGAGTAACTACAAGGCCTAACTTATCACCCAGGCATATGCCAAAATATCAGCAGAAACCTAAGTTTATGACCCAAGTGTAGAATCTTGGCACTATTTTTCCTTAATGAACAGAACAATAAAAATAATCAGCAACTAGAAAGAACCTCCAGAAATTAACACTAAAGACATTCAAGCAGGAAATGGACATTCCTCTACTGCTGGTGGTACCAACAATCGTAATTTTATCAATTTTTCAGTGGTTAATATTTAATGGGCAAATTAGAAGACATTTAACCAGCAATTTAACCAAAAGAAAAAACTTGAAATTGTCAGCAAGAGAGAAGGCTCCTAGATAATCGTGGCTATCTATGGCCTCTGAGAAATTGGTTAGATTCAGTCTGTGCAAAGCATACTTCCTTGGTCACAAGCAAATAAGTGGCCAACAAAGCACATCTTGATATGTTTAAAGTGTGCTAAATAATGGTATAGTACACATTTACTGACATGTAAAGATGTTCACAAAGCAGTGTTGCATGAGAAAACATTAACTACTAATATTTATCATGAATCTATTTTTTGTTAATAGAATATGAAGTCTGGGCTCATGCCTATAATCCCAGCACTTGGGAGGCCGAGGAAGGCAGACGACCTGAGGTTGGGAGTTCGAGACCAGCCTGACCAACGTTGAGAAACTCTGCCTCTACTAAAAATACAAAATTAGCTGGGCATGGTGGCTCGTGCCTCTGTAATCCCAGCTACTCGGAAGGCTGAGGCAGGAGAATCGATTGAACCTGGGAGGTGGAGGTGGAGGTGAGCCAAGATCGTGCCACTGCATTCCAGCCTGGGCATAAAACAGCGAAACTTCGTCTCCGAAAAAAAAAAAAAACTGATTTTAAAAACTTTCCTGGTCGGGCATGGTGACTCACACCTGTAATCTCAACACTTTTTAGGGGGCTGAGGCGAGCAGATCACAAGGTCAGGTGCTGCAGTGCAGTCTGGCCAACATAGTGAAACACTGTCTCTGCTAAAAACACAAAAAAGTAGCCGGGTGTGGTGGTGTGAGCCTGTAATCCCAGCTACTCGGGAGTCTTGAAGGAGGATAGCGCGAACTCAGAAGGCGGTTGCTGTGAGCCAAGATGGCGCCATTGTACTCCAGCGCTGGCAATAGCGCGAGACTCCGCCTCAAAACAAAAACAGAACAGAACAAAACAAAGAAAACTTCCCTGATCCTAAAAATAATTGGGAACTTCAGCTATACAGGGTCAACCCAACCTATACCTGAGGCTCATTCTCACCATTTGTACATGAAAGAGGCTTACGCTGATGGAAAAAAAAAATTAGCTGGGCATGGTGGTGTGTGGCTGTAATCCCAGCTACTCGGGAGGCAGGAGAATCTCTTGAACCAGGGAGTCGGAGGTTGCAGTGAGCCGAGATCGCGCCACTGCACTTCAGCCAGGCAACAACGCTAGACTCCGTCTCAAAAAAAGTCTAAAGGTTTCTAACTCAGACATATCAGAAGTGACACCATCTATATAAATGAAAGAATAAACATAACTAGAGACTGTGTAAAGAGAGGGGGGGAAAAAAGACTCATAATATTTTAATAGTGCTTTATCTTTCATTCTGGGTGTTTACTTCCTTGAGTCTGGGTATACCAAATATTACCTAGTCTCATACCCTAAGTTAAATAACTCCAAAAGATCTTACTTTACCAAACATCTTTTGAAAGCATGAGAAGGAAATGTCATGACAGTTTAATTACTTGGGACTTGCTTCCTAGACATCAATTTTAGGGGTTTGGTCCTTCCAAGTCTTCCCTTGCAAATTAAAGTAACATTTAACATAACTCTTTCATAAAAGAACTGTAACTAGTAGTTTCACTATTTTTTTTTTTTTTT
>PVKP010036058.1:0-22760 GCA_004027715.1 Plecturocebus donacophilus | reverse complement strand
GCCCGCTGGTTTACAACGGCATCCAACATTCATCACCCCATGCAGTGTCAGAGGGTCGGGGACACGAGTGCCCTGCCTGTGTGCTTGTGGTTCCAGGTTTTTCAGGGGATTGTGGTCAAGGCGTCAGTGGAGGCGGTATTCATCCAAAGGCAGGATCAGGCATGGAAGAACCACTTCACAGGTGGCTCACTCAGATGTCGGTGGCTGGCGGGCAGCCTCAGCTCCTCACCTCATGGATCTCTCCTGAGCAGTTTCCTGTCCTTACAACCTGGCAGCTGACTTCCTCCAGAGCAGGTGACCCAGGAGAGGACAAGGTGAGAGCCACAGTGCCTTACGATCTAGTCTCAGAAGTCATAAACCATCATTTCTGCAATGTCCTTTTGGGGTCCCAGGTCAGCTATATTCACTGTGGAGGGTGAGTATATAGGTGTGCTAGACCATTCAGGCTGCTATGACAGAACACCATAGACTGAGTGGCTTACGAACAACAGAAATTCCCCTAGTTCTGTAGGCTGCGAAGTCCAAGATCAAGGTGCTGGCAGGTTCAGTGTCTGGTGAGCTCCTGCTTTTCATGAGTGGCATCTTCTCGCTGTGTTCTCACATGATGGACAGAGCAAATGAGCTCTCAGGCACTAGTCCCAGTCATAAGGACTTTACCTTTGTGACTCATCACCCCCCAAAGGCCTCACCTCCATCAGAGGTGCCTGAAGCTGCCATACTCCCAAGACAGGGGTCACAGACATTCAGACCTCAAAGGCCTGGACAGCAGCAGGCGGGGATGGTGGGGGCGTCTTGGACAGTGGCCACCACAGTAACATTTCCTGGGCCTATGCCTTCTGCCTTGCACTTAACTCCCACACTTGATCTTCATTAGCTCAGGCCGCGCTCACAATGACTCTGTCTAGGAGTTAATTTTAAAGACGTCTCAGAGGGTGATGCATTTGCCCAATGGTTCACAAATGTAGTCGCTGAGGTAGAATTCCAACCTAGGTCCAGGTGTCTCTGAAGCATGAGGGGTTTACCATTGCCATAGACTGAAAATGTCCCTTAAAATTTGTATGTTGAAGTCCTACCCCCAATGTGCATGTGTTTGGAGATAGGGCCTTTGAGAGGTAATTTGGTTTAGATGAGATCATGAAGATGGGGTCCTTATAATGGCATTAATGCCATCATGAGGATGGGAAGCAATACCAGAGAGCTTGTGTCCTCTGTCTCTCTCTCTCTCTCTGTCTCCCTCTCTGCAATGTGAGGGCACAGTGAGAAGGCAGCTGTCTGCAAGTTGGGAAGAGAGTCCTCACCAGGAACTTAATCAGAGGGCATCTTGATCTTGGACTTCCCAGCCTCCAGAACACTGAAAAGTTAATGTCTGTTATTTAAGCCACCCAGTCTATGGAATTTTGTTATAGCCAACCCAGGCTTACTAAGATAATCAGTATGCTGCACTTCTATAAATGTAGTTCTTACGTTTATAAAAACAAAACGAGATTTGCTGCTGTGTCACAGCTGTACCTATATTGTAGATGGAATAACTGAAACCTACATACAGATTTAGTGATCCATATGTAGATACAGAACATAGTGTATCTAATAGAGACATAGTGTCTGTGGTCTGGTGTTAATTTTAAGAATTAGCTGCCATTGATTGGATATTGTCCAGGTTTTCTTCTCTCTCCTCCTGGCTCTGTCACCTAGTTATCCTTGTCTTTGCTAACCCATACCCAACTATTGCATCAGGACTATTATGCCACTACAGATGATAGAGTTTGGGTTTATAGTTTCTCACAGTTTAGACAATACTCCATCAAATACATTTCTGTGTAACTTTAGTGATGCCATTTTTTTATTCATTCCTGGATAGGTCTGGGCAAATTATAGACATTAGGAGGTGTATTCATCATCCGGTTCTCTAGAACTGCTTATAATGTGACATTTTTCTCTGAGCTTTGTTGTCCCAAAAGGAGGCTTCCTGAAATAGCCTTTAAGTACCTTTAAAAAGAGAAGGAGAAAATAAGAAAACAAAAAACTGTCCCAAACGAATTCCTTTAGTGTGATGTGACAGTCTTTCCGAGACACTGCAGCAGCCTGAGTTTTGCTCTTAATTTCATTCACTTATGTTTGGACTATGTAAATCAAGCCTAGAGCTGGAATGTCATTATGTAAAGAAAGTTTTTTGTTTATATTCTTTAAAAGTACCAATAATGTATGTCTTATTCAACTCCAACAATATGATTGGGTTGCTTATAAAAAACCTCACACCATTATACTAACATTGTAAAAATTCTTTCACTTTTCAAAACAAAATGGCATTAGAAAGACATCAATGAAGTTAGTTATCTTAAAGAAGTATGTAATATATTTTTCTGGCTATCAGCTCCTTTTGTTACAACCAACTACAGAATATAAATTGGTTGATGAAAACTCTAAAACAGAAACCCACAAGCCCCAACATCACGAGGAAATCTGGAATAGCACATAAGGCCAGACCTGAGCACAGATCACCACCACAGAATCCAGGTGCGGGAAAAAGCCCTCTGTGTTCCACCACCTGACATTGTTCTGTGCCTGAGAGCACTCCCCATCACAGTCTCTTTTTGCCGACACGGGTCTAATTCCTAATTTGTTGATAAGTTGTTTCTAATCTACAACAGAAAAATGCCATGTGTGCAAAATTGCTTATGCATTTCTGAAAGTTACAAAACTATTCTTACCAGTTATTCCTGGCACATGTGGATTACTCATACTTGATGTATTCAGGAACCAAGGAATTTCTAAGCATAGGAATCTCAGTTCACTGAAATGTAGAATCATTACAAAGCACATGTCAGATGTGACTGATTTATTCCAAGCTTGTAGCCTGCATCAGTCTCCTAGGTGGCCTGTTAAAACACAGATGACTGACCCCCACCTCCAGAGTTTCTGACCCAGTGGGTGTGGGGTAGGGCCTGAGAATCTGCATTTTCACCAAGTTCCTGGTGATGCTGGTGCAGTGGCTTCAGGAACCACACCCCAAGCCAGGACTGCATCATTATGTTTCCTGGGAAGAGGGACCACATGATAGTCTCACCCATCTCTAGCCTTGCTGTGGTGCCTAGCACATAATCACCTCTCAGTAACAAATAATTGCAACAGAAAGAAGAACTATTATTTGGTACTAACTACATGCTAGTTCCTGTGGTAAGAACTTTACAAAGATTACAGCTCTATCAGGCAGACACTAACTTATATTTCCATTTTATAGAGGGAAAAATGGAGCCTTAGAGAGGTTAAGCAACTGGCATAAAGTCTTATGACCCGTTAGTGGTGGGCCCAACATACAGGTTTTGAGGTTGAATTTTTTAAAAAAAAGTTTCCTAAGCAGTGTTCCCAGGAATATTTTAAAAGAAAAAAAATTGTATACAACTTCAACAGAAAAGTTTTCAAATTGATACTGAGGGAGAAAAAACATTGATCAAACTTGCCTTTGCAAAGCATATTTTTTCTCAGCAGCTGCTGGATGTTTTCCAATGGGCCCAGACACGTAGGATACCACCTTCACGGGGCAACTCTCAGAGCCTCTTCTGAGGAATGCTTTTGCTCCAACTGACGTAAACATGGGTGAGAACCTCTGCATTGTATCCACGGCTCCCTCTGAAGGGTCCTCAGAAGCAGCCCACGACTTGCTCGGAGCAGCAGAGCCCTGTTGCAAGCTTTGTCTGTTTCTTCTAATTTATCAGAAGGACCTGAACTCCCTGCGGTGCGGGTCTTATCTCCTGGCTTCACTGTAAACAGTTCAGGATTGCTGCAGTGGCTGCCAAGGAAGGAAGCCTGGGAGAGCTTCCCAAGGCCCGCCAGCTCTCCCGCAGGGTAGGGAGAGCTAATTCTGTGTCTGTCTACACACACACTAGGAGAGCGCTTTGGGACAATGCCCTGATACTAAACACCATGCCATTTAGACAGAATTCCCACTAGCTTTTCCGGGAGGGAACAAATGCAGAAGTTTTCTTCAGATAGCTTGCAGTCTCTCAGCCATCACCACCCCCACAAAGCAACAAGAAACAATTGCCAAATGACTGTCATTCCCTTGATCTGTTTATTTCTCTGTCATGGGGGAAATGAATCAGGTGCAGGCCTGCTGTGATTTGTATCAAGTGCTAAGGCAGTTCTCAGCGCTGCCCCCTTCCTTCTTCCCTCACTGCAAACTCCTGGAATTCTGTTTCCACGTCTGAAAAAAAAAATCAGGATTCTACTACGACTGTTTCATTTCCTAGTTAATGATTATTGAGAAATTGGATTGTGACTAGAGGGAAACACCGCAGACTGTGAAAGACTCACGCCTTTGCCAGGCCGACGCTCTGGGCAAGTTACCTGGGTCACTCACTTCGGCACTTCGGCTGTGTTGCTTTTCTTCCGGGAAGATTTATGGCTAAGTTGTCTCTCCTTGCCTGTGTTGTTCTCTGGCACAGCAGCAGCGGTAGGAGCTGCAGTAAAAGGACTTAAATTTCTTCACGTTTCCTACATCAAGAGCATGGTCTTCAGGGTCAGATTGTCTAGATTCACACTCTGGCTCCACCACTCACTAGCTGCGTGGCCTTGGGTAAGTCACTATACCAGTTCCTGGATTCCATGACGGTGAAATATTAATGCTTATGAATTGGCACAAAGTAATGCTCCCTAAAGGCTTGTTGTTATTGCAGAAGCTTAAAATCAAAATTAAAGTATCCTCTTAAAAAGTCTTTGTCCATGTTTAGGAGCTGGAGAGACTGCCAGGTGTTTTCGAGTCATAGCCCTCCAGGTACTCACAGTTTTAAAGAAGAAATGGGCCCAAACATGGAGAGAGAAAAGTACACTGAGTTCTACTCACAAAGGTGAACACTGGTACTGTGCTGTTGCAAAAGAGTGGATGGTACTGATTGTGGGAAGCTTCCTGGGGTCTGGGTCTAGGGAATAAAAGATGCAAGATAACAAGCGACAAGTAGGAGTGCTTGCTTGCTTTTTTTTTTTTTTAATTAAAAAAATTACAAAGGCAGTGAAGGCCCATTGGGGAATATTCAGGAATATTTAAAGCAGAAAACAAGTCACTTAAAGCTCCTCCACCCAGAGATCATTGTTAATTCTCTAACCCATTTCCTGTTTCAGGCTTTTGAGATAACCTGGGTAGACTCTGGCCATGGGAAAGGAAGGCTCAGGAGCCCTGTGAGATGTTGGTGCCGTCCAGCATGGCCCCAGCTAGGACAGGATGGGCCTGGGATTCTGGGCACACACAAAGCAATGGGATTTGTCAGAATCATCACCAGCCTCCTCTGAGCCTGGGCTGAGCCCCGCCTGCTTGCAGCAGAGTCTTCTAATTACCCAACAATATATAAATTCACCAAAGAAAGCAATTATTAGAGTTTATACAGAGAATGCAGCTGATGACAAACTGTTTATTCATTTTTAAAGATTTGTTTGGTGTACTAAAATGTGTTTTTGTTGTCTTTAGTAAAAGTCTATCTACAGCACCTTAGAATCTCTCTCATTCATTCCCCATCTTTAAGATAAGGAAGATAACAGCTACACTTCTTTCTCTTAAGTTACAGACTCTAGGGAGCAGGTTGCAGAAAGCTCTTTTAGGACACAGTCTAGGTGCAGAGTCCCCTCAGTGTCTAACATAAAAGAAGGACAAGGTGGTTAGAAGGGCAAGGTGCCTTTCCAGAGCAGCTGCAGAGGATCAGACCTTCTGGAAGGAAGGTGAATGCCCTGGTGGGACGCAGTGCTCTCTAACCTAGATTCTGGTGAGAATGGCAGTCCTGGAGGTGAAGTTAGTCATAGCCTGTGATGCCAGTGCCAAGTCTTAACTGGACATGGCATTCCACCTCTTCAACAGCTAAACAGCCCACATCACAGAAGTTTTCAAGTTTGATTTAGCATTTCTGTATTGTGCAGATGCTGCTTTTTGTCTGCTGGAATGAATACTCCAAGCTTTATTCTTTTTTAAATGTGCACACTATTTTTACCTATCAATGGTTGGTCCATTTTGTTAGTTTCTTATATTCCACATGTCTGAATGTTTGCAGTGGGATCAGATGTTACTATCATATTGTTATATTTTTGTCTTATTTTTTTTCATCGTAGCCTGCCTGCCTGCATAGATCTGTAGAACCCAGTCTCATTCAGGTCAAGGATCATGTGCTTGAAAGGAACTGAAACTCATTCACAGGGTGAGAGGGGTGGCGGCAGACAGGAAACTTCAGAGAATGTCAGGCAAGGCAGAGGCTCTCTCCGGTACTTGTCCCAATGGCCCTGTTGTCTCTCCTCTCTGCTGTTTGTCTCCTTTCTCCCCCAGCCCTGGACTGATATCCTCTGTGAGGCCCTTAGTTTCTTCTCCTCCATAACGTCAGCTTGTGTGGAGACGCAGCTACCCCGGCTCTGGAATCAGCACTCAGTGGCTCGGGGCTCACCTCTTCTGCTTTCTTCTGCAGAGGAGCTTACAGGCTTCACATTAGGGAATTGTGTCTCCTAACAGAGGAGGGGAGGAAGGAGCCCTTGACTCAACTTCCTGTCATTTCATTTTTTTTTTTTTTTTGAGACAGAGTTTCACTCTTCTTACCCAGGCTGGAGTGCAATGGCACGATCTCGGCTCACTGCAACCTCTGCCTCCTGGGTTCAAGCAATTCTCCTGCCTCAGCCTCCCAAGTAGCTGGGACTACAGGCACATGTCACCACACCCAGCTAATTTTTGTATTTTTAGTAGAGACGGGTTTCACCATGTTGACCAGGATGGTCTCGATCTCTTGACCTTGTGATCCACCTGCCTTAGCCCCTCAAAGTGCTGGGATTATAGGTGTGAGCTACCGTGCCTGGCCTACTTCCTGTCATTTCTAATGAGAGTCACCTCATTGCCTTGGGAAAAAAAACAGGACATTCCGAGCCTCAGAGTGCAGGAAAGAGCCAAGGGGAAGGCAGGAACGAGAGGAAGACCTGACTGCCTCTTAGCAGAAGCAGCGAGCGATCAAATTAAGAAGGGGCATGGTGGGTAGGTACTGCAGGTTTCTCCTTTTCCACACCTCCTTCAGCATACAGAATACAAATGATCCCTTGAGGGGTCATATGGAGCAACCTGCCCTCCTCCGACACACTTTCTAAAATTGAATTAGATCCAAGTGGTTTAAGGAGCAAGGGAAGATTAAGCAGAGTTCCCAGTTTCCCTAGTGAGAATTACTAGCCAGGGAATTTTTTCCTTGTACTTTAGCTGAGATTGTCAAGATTCAAGGGATGGATGTTTTTGTTGCTCAGGAGCAGGAAGGAGGCAAGTGTTTATTTTCGAGGTGAGGAATAAGGAGGAGGACAGCCCAAGGAAAGGTGCACTTTGAAGGAGAGCAGAAGAACCAGGAGGCAGAAGGACCCAGGAGGCCTGGTGCTCAGTAAACTTCTGGTCAGTTCTCTAGAAGAGTAAGGAAAAAATGAATGGAAAGTGAAAGGGAGCCTACAATGGAATGAGGATTTCAAATGTTCCCTATTCCCAGATACACATTTCCCTGAAGCCGACAGCAACTGCCTTTGGCTCTGCTTCTGGCCCAAGCCCTTTTGGTTGGAGAGAGGTTGTAATAGAGCAGGTCAGCCAGGAACCCTGTGTCAAACAGGTGAGAGTCTTCTGATGTAGTCTAGAAGTGATGAGAGACCATCTTCCTCGACTCCCAGTCTGTTGCAGGATCCTGCTGCAATTCCCCTCCCTTCTCTGCCCTCACTTGCTGCAGGAGCTGCCTCTCCAGTGTGAAGTCATGGGAGCAGGAGCCATGGGGAGCCTTTGTGACTGTGACCCATGATTGAGTCTGGGGGAGGGGTGCATGCTAAGGCCAATGAAACAGTTTTTCATAGCCTTAACTTAATGGGAAATAGAGGGACTCAAAGGCAGATTTTGATCTTGTGACTGCCACACTCTGCTCTGACCTGTGGGGCTGACAGATTGCTCCTCAGTAAACTTTGGACTTAAGTAATTTTCTCCTTCATGCCCCTTAAAACCAATGACAATTGTGTTCATCCTGGAGTTTCCCTGGACAAGAGAGAGAAAAATAAAAAAATAACCATTTACATATATGTTTTTTGTGTATGTTTGAGACAGACTCCCAGGGAGCAGGACAGAGACAGACTGTCACTCAGACTGGAGTGCAGTGGTATGGATGTGGCTCACTGCAGTCTAGACCTCCTGGACTCAAGGGATCATCCCATCTTAGCCTAGTGAGTAGCTAGGACTAAAGATGTACACTACCATGCACAGATAATTTTTTTATTTTTTGTAGAGATACTGTCTCAATATGTTGCCCAGGCTGGTCTCAAACTTCTGGGCCCAAGTGATCCACCTGCCTTGGCCTGTCAGTTTTGGGATTTGATTACAGGCATGAGCCACTACACCCAGTTCATTATTTTGATTAGTAACTTGGCAGCTCTGGGAACCTTTACAACAAAGGTTTTCTCTCTCTCGAGATCATAATGGGAAGATCAGAGACTGTGAAACCCAACAAAAAATGGGTTTGAATCCTGTCACATTTGTTATCTAATATGTGATCTTATCTCCTCTCTGAGACCAGTTCTAAGGTTTGTATAATGAAGTCAGTAATATTACCTCATTAAAGCATTGAGGATTTAAGTGGAGAATGCTGGTGTTGAGGTAGAAATGACAGTCAATCCTGGCAGGAAGGGGGGTGACTGGAGGAATATTTAATAAGGGAGTTATTTACAAAGGTGTGACCAGGGTGTAGGAAGCCACAGGGACAGAGCTTACCCAGTCTGGTAACAGTCAGGCCACCCTCTCCAGCTCTGAGTGTGGTGGAAGTAGGGCATTGCCAGACCTGCCTTGCAGGTACTGTGTGACCTTTATTCAAGGGACAAAGCCAGCCCTCAATGACACCAGCAGGGAGTGGTTGACAGCCAGCTTCGTTCCCTTCCCTTCCTCCCTCCTCTAGTTCCCTGCCTGGGCTCCCCTTTGCTCAAACCCAACCAGAGGCCAGAGGGCAGGGGAGCCCCTGTAGGTAGCCCATTAAGGGCAGCCTCTGGGGACACAGTGGCTGGAGAAGGGTAGATTGTAGAGTAAACCAAGGAGACAGAAGATCTCTAGCATAGCAAGAGCTCAAGAAATGAGATGACTGTGATAAGTCATTCAAGTTCAGTTTAGAGCCTTCCAGCCCATAGCTGGAAAGTTTCTTGAGAACAGGGATTTATGTTTTCCCACAAAGCATTGGCGAATCTCAATACAGATAACATGCGCCCATCAATAGATGCTGAACAGTGATTGAACAAAAGATATTGACTTGTGAGCAAGTTTAACATTTGAAGGTCAAAGACAATGGTGTCATAAATTTTTTTTTTTTTGAGACGGAATCTTGCTCTGTCACCAGGCTGGAGTGCAGTGACACAATCTCAGCTCATTGCAACCTCCGCCTCCTGGATTCAAGCAATTGTTCGGCCTCAGCCTCCTGAGTAGCTAGGACCACAGGCACGTGGCATCACGCCCGGCTAATTTGTTTGTATATTTAGTAGAGATGGGATTTCACCATGTTGGCCAGGATGGTCTCGCTCTCTTGACCCTCGTGATCCACCCACCTTGGCCTCCCCAAGTGCTGGGATTACAGGCGTGAGCCACCGGGCCCAGCCAATGGTGTCATGAATTTTAATTGCACATCAGGAATAAAAACAGGACAGGCATCAAGTCTGCTACAGCTTTATTTATTGCTTTTCCTACTGAATTGAGTTTGCATCCAAGTACCCCTCACGCTTCCACTGGCAGAATGATGATGTGATGAACTAACAGCATTTACAGTAAATGACAGCAAATTGCTTTGTAATCCAAGGGCTAACAAATGTGCCACACAATGGTCTGTTGAGGACTGTGAATTTCTTTGAGATAGGTGGGAAAACTTTTTGCTTGTAGGAGAAGGTTCTGGATGGATGGAGCCTCTGACATATCAACTCTAAATCCTGGAGTCCTGGGGCTTTATTCAGAGAACACAAGCACCTTCCACAGGCAGCAGTAGAGTGGTCTATCTCAGAACCAACCCCATTACCCTGAGAATTGGACTCCACAATAGCCAACTGGACATTGTCCCTGTGCTTCGAGGGGTGACCTACACCTGGGACAGGAAAGGACTTTGTGACTGCATCCCCAGAAATGCTCTGCCAGGTCTGTCCCTCTGGAACTTGCCTAGTCTGCTCTGCAAAGGTTTCATGAATGTCCTAATGCATCCACTTTAATTTATTCAAACCCCAATGTACAGTCAGATTTTTCTGGCTTCTGGCTACCTGGGTGAAGAGAAGGGTGTTGCTGAGAGGTAATTAAATTGTGGGGCAGAGCCATCAGGAAAGTCCATAGTGCTAGGTGGTGGTGCCCAGGCCTCAGGCAGCTTTCGGAGAATAGCCTGTCTCTCAGCATCTCGAACTAAGGCCTCCACAACCATGCTGGGCCCAGGGCCCAGGAATCTGCATTCTAACACTGCTCACTGATACGGACAGGCCTTGTTTTGGAAACAGGACTCCCAGAAGCAAGGGAACCAAAAAATGTGTTTCAGGAGAATTTAAACATTAAAAAATCCTACCTTATAAAAAAGCTGCTTACTTCCCATAAAAAAAAATGTTCTTAAGATTAGCCACTTGCATTTATTTCTAGAATAATTGCATTGTGCTTACATTTCTTGCAAAATGACATTTTATTACCAGTTGATCTGGCAAGAAAACAAGTGAGCTAAAACTTTTTTACCTTTTTTCTCATTTAAGATCAAGTAATGATTGGTTCCACTAAAGTTTTAGTAGAACAACCCATCTCTGTGGCTGCTGCAAAACTTGGTGACAAACTCTACAAGAGGGGAATTGACCCTGTTGTCACCCCGTGGCACCGCACCATCTGTTTGTTAAATTCCTCTGATGGGCTGACTTCTAATGAGTCTGTACTTTAAAGAAGCGGCTTCTGCAGCACAGACTTTAAATCCTAAGTCCAGGTGGTGTGGGCTGAAAAGAGGAACTATCCAGACCCTGGCGCCAGTGTCGGGTGGGTTTCCACAGCCCACGCTAAATACTGGGGGGTCAGAGGAGCAGCCAGGCATCAAAGACTGAGTGCAGAGTGTGCCCTTCAGGTGGGAGGGAAAGGGAATCCCAGATCTGACTTTGATCCTTCAATTCCCATGCTTGATTTTTTTTTTCACCCCCGTGTTTCAGGATTGAAAACAATTGCCAAAACACATACCACAATGCTAGTCCAGAGAATTGTTGAGGATGTAACAGAAAGTTTAAACCTAAAGTTCTTATGGCCCCCGACCTTCTGGAGTTAGAGGAGGGGAGGGATGCTCTGCAGACCTGAGGTTTGCCAGAGGCCTAACGCTGACATTAGGAAGCACTGGGTTTATTTCGCTGAATTGCCTGCCTGATGCCTGCCTGAAATCAGAAGAGATGGGCAGGGCAACCCTGTGTGTGGAATCAAAGGAAGAGCCAGTAGCTTCTGGTTCCTGGCCAGATTTCTGTCTGTTTCTGCTTTAAATAGGCTCCATGCACCCCAAGGCTGTGTGATGGACATATACTTATCATTCGGGACATAAGACAAACTTTTGCCTGGTGTAAGCCCGTCGTGTGACCCAGGCCTGCCTCAGTCCCTGTATGGTGACTGCTGCTGTGCCTGTTGTTCATGTCTCCTGGGCTGAAGACTCGTGCCACAGCTCTGGGACAAGGCTGGGGGATTAAAAGCTTGGCACCTCACAGGACCCTGGGGTCCCAGCCTGTGTTTGCCTGTGCTGCTCCCGGATGGAGAAAATCACCTAGGAGTTCCTCCAAGTCTCTGCAGGTTAGGGAAGTGCAAGGAGGTAGGGGAGGTAGTCAGGAGGCTACTCCACTCGGACCTTCCTTCAGGATGTTTCCTTTTTGCGTGGAGTGGTGGTGAACACACAGGCTGACCTCATCCCTGTATTGCAGAGCCTGTCCTTGGTGGGACGGGTTTGTACCCTAGCTGGGTGCTTAGCATCTTGTGTCAAGGGGATCATTCAGGGAAATCACAAGCCCGGGTACCCGGGTGTCCACACTGGAAGCCACGGGGCTGGGACTAAGTGAGCAGAGCCTAGTTCTTCTGGTTCCCAGTGCGAGCCAATGTGGGTGCCTCCCTTTAACTGGATAAAAAGGAGACTGTGTGGCAAATACAAGTCAAAGCACAGTCATGGGACCCAGCTGATTGAAGAGAAAGCATGAATGAGAGAAGAGAAAAAATGGGAAGAGGTCCGAGATAAAGGCAAAGCAGAGTTGATGAGAACTGTGTAAGTGCGTAAGAGGAATAGTCGGTGTTCTGATTTATTGACTACCTTTCAACTCATTGTGTAGTGTCATGGGAAAAGGCGCTTATCAGCCAACAGCAGAAGTTTAAAGGTGACCAGCTTTATGGGGTTAATAACTCCATGTCCGCGTTCCCTAAGTGAAGTGAATAGTTCTTTGTGCTGATAGCATATGAAGGTTTAATAGTGGTTTAGAAAAAACACAGACCACATGTGATGAAATAACCAATATCGGATGACTGTGAAGACAGAAATCAACAGAACTGTAAACACACTATTGTTCTGGACCTAAGTAAGTGCCTATTCAGATGCTGACAGCTTGTTACAATCTTTGCTTTTCTCTCTATAGGCTTTACTTATGTAACGTAAAGAGCTGGGAATCTCTGCAGGTGAAATTGCTGAAAAGAAAGCTCTGATGAGCTATGGAGGAATGAGACAATTCTTAGAAATGGCGGGCAGCAGGGTGGCCCTCTGGCTCCATGCTGATTCACTTATTTGCCTTCTTGTGAGTCTCCTTATTTACTGAAATAAAGCCCATTCTAAAGGACAAGGATTTTTCAGTAAGGAAATTCAAGAGATTTTTGTCTAAGCTTGAACGTAATCTAGAAAAGGAATTATAAAAATGCTTCGAACAATGGCTGTATTATTTGAGTCTACTTATTAGGTGGCTGCTCTGAAGAGACCAATGCTTATTGGGGTTTTTAAGTTCTTACGCATTTGTTTACAGGAGAGAGAGAGAGGAATTTCCATCACATATGGGCCTGTCTGGTTGACATCAACTAGTCCTCTTTGCTATGATGCTTCTTGGACTTGTGCAGAAAGCATTGTCCCTCCTTGACCCATCGCCAAAGACCAGCTGACTTCTCACGGGACTGACTCAGGAAACCATCTATCCAAAGCATCTCTACTTAACTGACCAGGGCACTGAACTGCCTTATATTGTTCACCTCAGTATCCTCCAAGGGCCTTGATATCCCTAGAAACCAAGATGAGTCAGATAAAAGGATTCTGTGCTACTTCCAGGTATCCTTAGCTGGTCATGGTGGCGCATGCCTATTGTTCCAGCTACTTGGGAAGATGAGGGCACAAGAATCACTTGAACCTGGGAGGCGGAGGTTGCAGTGAGCTGAGATTGCACCACGGCACTTCCAGCCTGGGCAACAGAGACTCTGTCTCAAAAACAACAACAAAAAACACAGGCTAGGAAAGGAAACTTCATACATAGTATGATACGACAGTTAAGGTCAGGGAGGGAGCCAACATCAGCAGTGGATTCCCACATATTTCCAGTGGGCAGGTGGGTCCAGCAGCAGATATAACCAGAGATCCTGGTACAGAATTAGACTGTGCAGCCTGTGCAGACCAGAAGATAGCATAGAGATCAAACTGCCCCCACCGCAAAACTTTCTCTGTGCCCGACTCCTGCATAGGTTGAAGGGAAAGAGAAATGTGAAGCACTAAGTAGCCCAATGAGATTAAGTTAACCTGGTAGAGGTTGTGTAAGCACAGTGCTAAATGTTTTCTACCTCGAAGTAGAAATAGCAGCTCCTGGGACATTTGAGATCTACTGTGAAAATAAAGTTACATTTCTTTGTATATTGAAACATTGTCAATTTCAATGCCTGTGCCCACAGCTACAGAAAGATTAATGTTAGTGGGCACAGGAAAGGCAGGATCAGATCTGGAACTAGATGCTCCTACTGAGCTGGCACAGGTGCTAGGGATGCCTCAAGGTGAGGGAAGAAAAGCAGGTCATGCAGGTCAAACACAATAGCCAGAGACAAGCAGCAGGTGGTAGATAGGTCCAAAGGTGTGTGAGATCTGAACCATAACAGGTGGGGAGGTGGAGTGTAGCACAGGGACGCCCTGCTGAGCTTAGCACTGCAGAGATATTAGCAGATGGCTGAGGTGGGGAGGCTGGCCACACCCATAGAACCAGAACACAGGGGAGGAGAGGTCCAGGACCATGAAAAGGAAGTGGCAAGAGAACACAGAGTTATGGTCCAAAGGGGCAAGGGGACAGGTCAGATGATCATTGGCCCTGGAGCAAGTCCCCAGAATGTGGCCTCCAGGAGAAGTGACAGCTGGTATAGAACCAGATAGCACATCCAGAGGGGGCTTCACAAGCCCCTGGCTCCATTACCTGGGGGAGGGCTCTTTCTGCATGCCTTCCAGAGGTTGTGCTATGTGTGGTTGTCGACGGGAGGTGGGGAGCAGGTAGGAAGATGTAGCAAATGTTCCAAATGGAGTGGCAAGGTAGAATGGTACCCAGGTAAGACTCTGCCAGGCAAGAAATGCCAAGAGAGCTGCAAAAGCTGCGTCCTTGGCTGTGGGCTTGGACCAGTGAATTTATCTCCTCAGCATTAGGACCTCATTGCCTTTATGCAAGGAGTAATGGCAGACAGTGCCCAGTAGATTCGCTATGTTGGTTTCTGGGGCTTTTCCAAGAATCATAAAACCACCCCATGAAAACTGCAAGCCCTTGTCCGCTTTGCAGTGAGTACTTCTGCTCTGGAAGGATCTGGTGCACTGCCCAGTGCATGGGACAATACCCTGGCTGACTCTTGCTGCCATTTATCACAGAGGCAGATGGGTGGAATGCACTTGCTACACAGAGGTTGTACGGATGCTGAGAGCATTTTGGCAGTTTAACCAGGCCTGGATTGGCAAAGGATTCCGATAGGAAATGCTTCCAGGAGAGAGGAAAATTGGTTTTTTTTTTTTTTAAAGCAGAGAAGAGCAGGGGAGTATCAGTAGAGACCCTAGATATGCCATCTTGATAGAGCAGAGTGGCTCTTACTCATTTAAGAACCCATGACTTCTAAGAGCAGCTGGTTGTGACCCACTGTTTCAGCCCTCACCAGCACCAGCATTGCTTCCTGAGTCCAGAAAACAAAAAGGCTTTGTTCAGTGGTTTTACGGCCTCAGGATGGCTTCACTCATTGTCATGGGCAGAATGTGTCCCCCAAAATTTCGTATGTTGAAGTACTAATCCCCAGCACCTCAAGATGTGACTTTATTTGAAAATAGTGTCATTGCAGAGGTAATTAGTTAAGATGATGCCATTAAGAGGGGCCCAAATCCAATATGACTGGTGTTCTTATAAAAAGAGGACACTTAGACACAAAGCCATGCATAGAAGGAAGATGATGTAATGCAACAGGGAGGAGCTGGCCATCCACAAGCCAAGAAGGAAGCATGGGACAGATTGTCCCTCTCAGCCGTCAGAAAGTAGCAGCTCTGCCGACACCTTGATCTCAAACTTCTCACCTCCAGAGCTGCAGGAAAATAAATTTCTATTGTTTAAGCCACCTGGCTTGTGATACATTATTAAGGTGCCCCTAACGAATACACTCGTTATTCAGAAAAAAAATACTTTTCTTCTCTCTCATCTTTCCCTCTGATTTTCAATAATTAGGTAGGAGACAGTACAGCAATTTTGAACATACGTATTTTTGATGGAAGCTTGAAAGCTGTGTATCCTATAAAATCATATTTATTCACAGCAAGATTGAAAATTACATAATGCACTTTACTTTCACTCTTTTAAGAGTATTTTTAGATAGAGTTTTTTCTTTTCCCCACTAGGAGCTTTTTGCTAACCCTTAGAATTACTGCTGGGTGCGGGGAACTGTAAGGAAATGCCAGGATATTTACTGAGAGTAAATGCTCACAAGCTTAGGATCCTCCAGAGTGATTCCTCAGCCTGATCTGAGGCAGGCATATTAGCCTACAAAAGTTTGCAAATCTAGCATGATGTGGAAGGAAAGACGGGCTGGGATATTTATTTTTAAGTCACTCTTTTGATCTCTCAGAAACAAAGTGTTCACTTTCCTGAACTTTTAAAAAATTCCTGAGCTAAAGTAAGATCTTGGTTGCCTTGAACCAGCAGCCAGCCTCAGAAGTTGCTCAGAGAGCATGAAGTCAGTTGGGCTGGTGTGGGAGAGAAGTTTTCCCAAGCAGATTGTTAACAGGAAATTATTCATCTGGGTTTCTGAATGATTTTTCATTGCTAGGCCACAAAAATTTCTCATTTTTAAACAATCATGTGGCTCACACCTGTAATCCCAGCACTTTTAGGAGGCCGAGGTGGGTGGATTGCCTGAGGTCTGGAGTTCAAGGCTAGCCTGACCAATATGGCGAATCCCCATCTCTACTAAAAATGCAGAATTAGCGCAGGGTGATGCTGCATGCCTGTAATCCTAGCTACTCAGGAGACTGAGGCAAGAGAATTGCTTGAACCTTGGAGGCGGAGATTGCAGTGAACTGAGATCGCACCATTGCACTCCAGCCTGGGCAATAATAGTGAAACTCTGCCTCAGAAAAAACTAGGAAACATTCAGAAATATTGTCAGATAAATTCTGAATCTAGACTTCCCAAAGCTAAGTTGATGGGCTCCACTTTGAGGCCACAATATTCACCCACGTTGTGGATTCTCTGGGCCTACTGGGGTCTGACAGATAGGCTGTAGCACAAGACTGGCATATTAGGTCCACAGGAAATATTTAAGGTGTGCCGAATGGATAAAGGGATTTGGGTGCAACACATCTGAAATGGAGATGCAAATTTGATTAAATATGTTCTTTATTTTTATGAGAGACAAGGTCATCTGCATCAGAGACAGATGTTGACATCTGTTAATCACTATGTGAACTTGGCAAAATTATTTTTCCCCTTCGAGTTTCAGTTTCCTCATCCGTAAGGTGATTCCTACGTGTCTTCCAACTTTCAAAAGGTCATTGAAAAGGCACTCCTAGTGTCAAGGTGTGGTGAGAGGCCACTGAACTGAGAGAAGAAGACATGGGCTCCAGCCCCGAGTTTGCTACAGGCCTCATTCAAGCTGCTTCATGTTTTTCAGTCTGTTTTCTCTTCTGTGAAATTGGGAAAGTAGAACTTGCCCTAGGAATTTTTGTGAGAAGTAATACAACAGAGAAAATATCTCTCATGATAAAGAGTTACAGGAGGCAGTATGTGTAATAATTTTTTATTGCTGTTGGGATTTTGGAAGATCTTTGTTTTGTATTTTTCTATGAGATGGTCAGTCAGGTGCAGCTTCAAGAGGAGGCACAGGAGAAACTCTAGAAGACAGAGTTTACTGCACTCGCAGGTCTTAGGAACAGGAAGCAGGCATGCCACACAGGCCACATAGGGAAATACCAAGGCGGGCAGGAGGCAGAACACAGGAGCGAGGGGAGGTTCAGACCACAGCCTTTGTCACGCTGTCCTCAGGAAAGGTGAGTGAATAGGAATGGCTAGTTTGAATAATTTTGGTGGGTTTGGTTCTACAGGGTGGTCCCTAGTTACATGGCACCTGGCCCTGGAACGACTAAGGCAGAGGCATGATGTTACCTGGGTATACAGCCCAGATGAGGCACTGCAGCTCTGGGCTGATAAATTTGCACAGCAAAGACATGCTCCTGGATGGGCCTTCGCTGTGTCTTAGGAAGTTACTAGTCCAGGCCGGGTGCAGTGGCTCACACCTGAATCCCAGCACTTTGGGAGGCCAAGGCAGGCGGTCAGGAGTTCAAGACCATCCTGGCCAACATGGTGAAACCCTGTCTTAAAAAATAAATAAAATAAAAAATAATAAAAAAATAAAAAGGTAAAAAAGAAGTTACTAGTCCAGAAAGCAGCAGTCTCTCCTGAGCCAAAAAGGATTTTTAAGATGTCAAAACATCATGATATACAGAAAATTAAAAATATTTACAACCTTTGTTACATTCAGCTTACATATTATCAACAAGTAACATTAAGGCAGTGGGCAGTGGCTCACGCCTGCAATCCCAGCACTTTCGGTGGCTGAGACAGGCAGATGACTTGAGACCAGGAGTTCAAGACCAGTCTGGCCAACATGGTGAAACTCCACCTCTACAAAAAACACAAAAATTAATCAGGCATGGTATGCACACCGGTAATCCCAGCTACTCAGGAGGCTGAGGCAGGAGAATTGCTTGAGTCTGAGAGGTGGAGGTTGCAGTGAGCCAAGATCATGGTAATGCACTCCAGCCTGGGCAACAAATCGAGACTCCGTCTCAAATAAAAAAAAAAAAGTAGTATTAAGTATGCTCAAGAAGTATTGTGCTCTCGGACTATTTTATGTGCCTCATCAGAGGTTAGGACATCAGACCAAGGAGAGTCAGAGAGATGGGTAACTAAACAGCTCTACTTGATGTAGCCTGACCCCCAATGATTTGTCTGATGACTGGCTATTGTGTGTTTTTGAAATTTTACTCTGCACCTTTTGAATCTGGTCAGTTGCCCAGAAATGATTATAAAAATTTTACTGATTATTATTAAATTGTTTCTTGGGAAGCTTGTACAAATTCTGTACTTCCTCAAGTAGGGGTTTAGTGTGTCAGTTTTCCTAGAGCTGGAACTACTATTAAACATCAACATGATACTGAATTTTTGCTACTTCAATAAAAGAACTACTGCATTGGTATTACAATGTACATTTCTTTAATAATCAGCAAATATTATTTTCTTACATTGATTTAATAATTATAAATTTTTTGGTTGTAAAAGATCTTTAAATTTTTTTTAAATTTATTTTAGAAATGGAGTCTCGCTATGTCACCTAGGCTGGAGTGTGGTGGTATCATCGTTCACTGCAGTCTTGAACTCCTGGGCTCAAGTGATTCTCCCACCTCAGCCTCCTGAGTAGCTGGGACTGCAGGCATGTGCCACCACACCTGGCTAGTTTTTTGGGTTTTTTTTGTTTTGTTTTGTTTTTTTGGTAAAGATGGGCTCTTGCTATGTTGCCCAGGCTGGTCTCAAACTCCTGGGTTCAAGTGATCCTCCCTCCTTGGCCTCCCAAAGTGCTGGGAACACAGGCAGGAGACACTATGCCAGGCCTAAAATATCTTTTCATGTCCTTCATCTAGTGGAATATTACTGAATTTTAACATCTTATTTAATATACTTATGTTATTTCCTAGGGCTGCTAAAACAAGTTATTACCCACTGGGGCATAAATCCACATAAATGAACTCTCTCACACTTTGGGAGGTGTCAGCAGAGCCATGCTCTGACGGCTGCAGGGACACGTCCTTCCTCACCCCTTCAGCTTCCGCTGCTTGCCAGGAATCCTTGCTGTTTCAGGATCTACATACAGATGCATCATCCCAGTCTCTGCCTCTGTCTTCATGCAGCTTTTTCCCATGTGTCTCTGAGCCCCAATTCCCCTCCTCTTATAAGGATACCAGTCAGTTTAGGGTCCACCCTACTCCAGTATGACCTCTCTTAATGACTACATCTGCAGGGACCCATTTCCAAAGAAGGTCCCATTCACAGAGATTGAGACTCCAGCTTATCTCTTGGGAGGTTACTATTCAGCCCACAACAACACTTAAAAGGGAAATATGAGCAAGACATTCTGACAGAGAAGAAGCAAAAGCCCACACAGATTCTCCTCTGGGGTTGTATCGCTGGCAGGTGACTGGTTCAGTCGCACAGGAGAATCTGTGTAGGTTTATTACCATCTGTTATAGAAAGGTGCTGCGGAAAGCCGTGTCCTCCAAATTTTTAACTACTTGGGTTTTAAAAACGTACATTGGTTAAGATTTCAGAACACTAGTTAGTAACCACTGGAGCGACAGAAATCCTCTCTGATTCTTGTAAATTAGGAAGGTGCTCTGGGTTTATTTCTGGCTGTGGCACTGCTTAACTACATGATAAGGAAGATTTTCTTTTTCTTTTTTTTTGTTTTTTGAGGTAGAGTCTTGCTCTGTCGCCACACTGGAGTGCAGTGGCATGATCTTGGCTCACTGCATCCTCCATCTCCTGCCTCCTGAGTAGCTGGGACTACAGGCACGCACCACCACGCCTGGCTAATTTTTTGTATTTTTAGTAGAGATAGGATTTCACCATGACCAGGATGGTCTCCATCTCCTGACCTTGCAATTCGCCTGCCCCCCCTGCAAAGTGCTCGGATTACAGGCGTTAGCCACTGTGCCCAGCCCTAGAATGATTTTCTTAATTGATATATCTGTTTTTGTTTCAAAATCTGTAACATGCAGAGTATACCCATCTCTAAGGCTCCTGCCAATGCTCATAACCTAGGTTTAATTTAACTTATTATGCAAAGGCCATAGTAAGTTAAATTCATTGTAGAGGTACACAGTTCTTCAATTTTGTATTTATAAATGCAAGCCTAGTAGTTAAGGTTAAAGTTCGTGTATATTCCAACCACTGCAATCTGTTGAACACCATGGTGAGTTCTGGGGAGATCAAGAGCTCTGATGCATGCTGAGATGCTCAGGAAATCAGTCCACAGCTTGTTGTCCCAGTAAAGAGGACATTTTCAAAATATAAAAGGTTCATTGAAGCCGGAAGTTGAACTAGTAATTCAGCTATGGAATTTTCATTTTCAAAAACCTTTATAAATAAGAAATACAGTGGGACCTGGGTTAAGAGATTCTGGAATCCTGGGTCACGTGTAGAAGCAGAGCTCTTCAGCTCAAAAGTCAGCCACTCCCTACAGAGTCAAACGTTCCTGTTCAAAGCTCGGTCTCATGTGTGCCCCTGCTCTTGTGCATGTCCTGCTGTGACAGCTCTCAGGCTTTATTAAACACACAGGAATACAATTAAGGTATGGATTAATTGTAAAACTGCACCGTATTTAAGTTAAAAAGCCAAGAATGATATAATGAGGTGCACCCATGAATTCTGGGTTTTCTAACTTCATTAGTGATGGGCACCAGGATTCACTTCTTTGATGTCTGCCTGCCTCATTTTTAACATCAAAACTAGTAAAGCTTCCCTGTTTCATATAATCTTAAAGGAGAATGTTTTAAAAATTAGAACTGCCAGGCATGGTGGCTCGCACCTATAATCCCAGCACTTTGGGAGGCTGAGTGGGTGAATCACCTGAGGTCAGGAGTTCATGACCAGCTTGGTCAACAAAGTGAAATCTTGTCTCTACTAAAAATACAAAAATTAGCTGGACATGGTGGTGGGCACCTGTAATCCCAGCTACTTGGGAGGCTGAGGCAGGAGAATCGTTTGGACCTGGGAGGCAGAGGTTGCAGTGAGCTGAGATCGCACCACTGCACTCCAACCTCGGCAGCAGAGCAAGACTCCATCTCAAAATGGCTCAAGACTGTAATTCCAGCACTTCAGGAGGTCAAGGTGGGAAGATCGCTTGAGACCATGAGTTCCTGACCAGCCTGGGCAACATAGTGAGACCCTGTCTCTACAAATAATTAATTAACACACTGAATGACGAGGAATTCCAGTGAAGGTCACTTTTTGACATTGGGCCTTGGTGTAATGCATTTAAATCTTTTGCCTTTTCCTGCTTCTCTCCTCCCTTCCATGCCTGATGAGCTCCTACCTACTCCTCAAAGCTTTCCTTGACTTCTCCAGCTGAGCTCTAACCTTCTCTCCTATGATTCTGAAACCCTCTGTGTGTTCCTCTGCTATAGAGCTTATCCAGATAACACAAACACTAGGGCTGTACCTATGAGAATGCAAGTACTTCATGAGGGAAGGGGCTGAGTCGTGTTCATCCTTGCCACCCAGTGCCTGGCATGCAGGGGGTATGGCATGGCTATTAGTTGCGGAACAAATGGGGCTACCCATAAACATGGCTGCTTTTCATAGGAATAGCTAGAGCCTCCCATGCCTAAGAAAAGGAGATCCAGAGCTATCATTAAGTGAACATTGTTATTTTTTCTAATTCATGTATCACTTCAAGGATAATAATGTGCTGTCTCAGAGCAGGCTAACCATCACTTTGGGGCAGTCTGACATTCTTCTTTTCCTCACTGCTGCCATTTAACTGGGTGTGCAAATGGAGAGTCAGGTCTTCACATTGCTATTTACTCACCTTGCTAGGGCCTCTCAAAAGAACCTTGTAGAATCACCTTAAAAATAGTGTTTACAAGAACCAGCTAAGCGCAGCTTAGAAATACGACTGTGGACGCTCCAACTTGTGTGTTTACAAAAAGTAGACTGCACAGTGTCTTCTCCCTTTTTTCCAGAAACAATCCAGCAAGCTTTTCACAATTGTGGTTTACAGTCCTGATGTTAGAGCAATCTTGGACAGTGTTAATCATTTGTAGGGAAAGGTTTTTTGTGGTTTTTTTTTCTTTTTTACCTTTTTTATGCTAAAAATAGGATAGAGGGTCCTGATGTATCCTTTCCCCTGCCAATATTAACATCTGATGTAACCACAGTGCACTGATTAAAAGAGGATATTACAAAGGCTATCTACTAGACTACAGGCTTATTTAGAATCTGCTGATTTTCCCACTTAAGTCCTTTTGCTGGTTCACTTTGCAGTCCAGGATCCAACTGATCCAGTCTGTGTCACACTAAACTGTTTTCTCCAGATGTTACAGTTGTTTAGTTTTTATCTTTCACGATCTTGACACTTTTGAGGAGCACCAGCCTGTTACTCCCTCAGTTTTTTGGTTTGTCTGATGTTTTCTCCTGTTAGATTGAGGTTATGTATTTGGGGGCAGAAATATCACAGAACGGATGCTGTACCTTCCCAGCGC
>PVKP010036057.1:5251-22862 GCA_004027715.1 Plecturocebus donacophilus | reverse complement strand
CTTGAGAAGCACGGCGACCAAACCAGGAAAGAGGCAGGGAGCGAAAAGCCGAAAGCCTACGGCACCCGGTGGTCCCAGCCAAGTACTAGGCAGGCACGACCCTGCTTTGCTTCCGAGATCAGAGGAGATCGGGCGCGTTCAGGCTGGCACGGACGTAGACGCCCCAAGAGGCCGGCCCCAGCCACGTCCCCCGGACTCCAGGCGTCACTGCCACCCCGGGGCCCGCGATCCGCGAGCCCGCCGGGCCCCTCCCCCACCCCCAACACCACCGCCCGCCACCACGAGCAGCCCCGCCGCCCCTCCCACACACAGACACCCACGAGCCCAGTCGCGCGAGCACCCACACAGGCACAGACACATCCACCCAGACAGCCTGAAGGAGAGCAAGCCTGATATTCCCGGCACTTGCTTCTCTGGAAGGCATTAAAGCCGAACATAAAAGTGAGGGGTAAATGGCCAAGCAGTTTTCAAGTTTTGTCTGATTCTATGCCTCACATAGGAATTTACACTAAATAGAGATTCCTGGGCCAATTTGAAGCTGCACAGAAATTTTCTGCCATCTGATTAACTTTGCATGCCCTTGTTTTTTTTTTTTTAAAGAAACGAAAAAAAAAAAAGCCGACTAAAGATTTCCATCACCAATTGGCAAATAAAGGAATAAAGGACCAGAGGCATTAGGCCAGAGAGCAAACTACCATCAGAGGAGGGTATAGCCTCCCCAAGCCTGTGGTTTAGCCCAAAATTGAATTCTATGACCATCACTTCTATTTATCAGTGTTGATCCTGGCCTTTTGTGAAACAAGCCAATACCGCTGACAAGTGGGTTTTATTTTGCAGGGGAAGGGAACTAATAATGCACACTCAGTCTTTCCAAAATTATCTATTGGTATGAAGAGCCTTATAGACACGTTTGTCCAATGAAGTCCTGTCTAGAGGCCCACCTAACAGCTTTACACTTTCATTTGTGGATTAGATTCAAGGACAGTTTATCCCTTTGTGCAGATGAGAATGTCAGACTGCTCACCTTCACCTCTATGCCCTAAATCCAGGGCACACTTAATCCTGCTGCTGAGTCAGACGCACAGCACAAGCGTGTCGACCCAAGAGGTGGATGAGTTGGGGGAAAAGGAGCTTTGAAGTAAGGGTTAATGTTACCAAGGCTTGGCATCAAAAGCCCCCTCTGCACATCTTTGTTCCCCCTCCCAGCTCTTTCCAGCTGCATTCTTTGACTCTTAGTAATATCCCAGGGTCTAGAGCAATGCCAGTCATAATAGAGTTGAGAGACCAGGATGGGGGTAGCTGGGGACTCTCTAAGGGAACCCCTCACCAACTTCCTCATAGCCATTCCAGGGAGGTGGAAACCAAGCTCTAGGCAAGACTCTGGAGGCAAGGGCCCCACCTTCCTTGGGTCACTCATGCCTGAGTCCAGCCCTCTGCACCACAGGATGGGGAATAAAGCCACTAGGATCACCTGACCCTTGGCCCATGGAGGTTGGGTGGGGGAAAACGGTAAGAGTCATGAGGAAACTGTGGCATTCAGACTACAAAAATTGTGATAAATCTGTGTATGAGTACCTGTCTTTCTCCCAATCACTTCACATGTAGAACATCATACTATCCCAAGCAGACCCTTCAAACTAAATAGTAAATTCACTAACACATCAATCATATTGACCCATCTGTGTTAGTCCATTTTGCATTGCTATAAAGGAATGTCTGAGGCTGAGCAACTTACAAAGAAAAACGGTTTATTTGGGCTCATGGTTTTGCAGGCAGTACAAGAAGCCCAGTGCCCAGCATCTGCTTCTGGTGAGGGCCTCAGGATGCTTACGATCATGGCAGAAGGTGAAGGGAAAGCAGGTGTATCACAAGGCAAGAGAGAGAATAAGACAGAGAGGAGGAGGTGCCAGACAACCAGCTCTTGCATGAACTAATAGAGCAAAACCTCACTCATCACCATGGGGATGGCACTAAGCCATTCATGAGAAAGCCACCTCCATGACCCAACACCTCCCACTATGCCCCACCTCCAACACTGGAGATCACATTTCAACGTGAGATTAAGAGAGGACAAATATTCAAACCATATCACCATCCTTCAATGGCGAGCTCCTCTCTTTAGCCATCTCAGCCTTCCCTCCCTCCTCATGCCCTCTCATCTGTGTTCCTGAGAACCCCATACCCACCTCTGGGACAGCCCATGCACATGGCAGCATGAGTCACACATTTATGTATCTATGTTTTCTGTGAAGCTGGGTTCCCCCAGGCAGGGTCCAAGCCTCAGGCATTGATAGCACTCCAATATCTTGCCCTATTCCTGGCATATGGTGGGTTCTTATGTTGGTGATCACTGTTAAAGCCCAACCATTAAGCCAAATGGAGTGATGTTACCAGATCTTAGATGTCAGAAGGTCCTCGTGCCTTGACACAGGTTCAGCATAGGCTGTTATGTTATATTCCAAATACAAGGGACCCTTGTATTTTGTTCCCTTTCCTTTCCCAGACACAAGTCCTTGGATACACATCAGTGTTGTTCCTGTCACTTCAGCACCCCATTCCCAAGTTCTGACCTGCAGAAACATGACGAAGCATTTTCATCGCTGTGGTGAATCTTACTAATACCGGCACACAGATTGGCCTATTCATCAGTGCACATAAAAAACTAGACATAGAAAAGGAAAGACTTGACCATAGGCCAAGGAATTTGTGGAGCTTATATTTACCTAAATTATTTTGGCATTAATATCATGCTGCAAAGTCTACAAAATCAAAAATGCGGAACTCTGGAGACAAGCAAGGTTAAACTAAGACCCGTGGCTGCAGTTATTTGTAATTACCACTCACTGCCTGAGTCTGCAGTGAGCTGCCCAGAAACAACCTGTGCTCCCCTGGGATTCTGCCCATGAGGTCCCTGGTGCCACCTGCAGCTTCCCAATGCCATCACCAGCCTCGGAAAGAGAGTGAGCATAGGCATGCGAGGCCTGAATGAAGGAGAGGATGCATGCAATAATGAGATCAAAATGGAGGTGAGGGTTTGTGCATTCAGGTTGGTTGATCGGGCTGATGACAGCAGGCACAAGTCTAAGAAGGATTCTTACTCCTTGGCATCAGTCTTCCAACAACATGGCCTAGAGTTGAATCTCTGCTCACCACTCACAAGCTGTGAACATTTGGACAAGTTACTTATCCTCTCTGGGCCGGTTTCCTTATCCATAAACTTAGAAATCATGGCCCCTGTGTCATAGAACTGTCACGAGGATCAAGTTAACAATATATAAAAGTATGTCTAACAGGGCCTAGGGCATGACATGTTACAAGTTTGTTGTTATCATTATCTGGACTTGGTCCTCCTTTCTGATCACCTCACTAGGTGACTTCACATTTAGCTTTCATTCATTCATTCAATAAACACCTACTGAGTGCAGCTAGACCACACTTTCCTCTGCATGGCCAAACCGAAACTCTTTCAAGGCCCACTTCTCCATGAAGTTTTTCCAGCTATCCCCAGTGGACGTGACTGTCCCCTCCATCTCACTTCATTTTTTCCTCTCTTTTAGCACTTAATACTTTTGAGTTCAAATCATAGCTTAAGGCTTCCTGAGGACAGAACCAGTGTCTGATTCATCTGTATGTTTCCCACAGCATCATCTCTGACATTGAGTGTGAAATCAATAAATAGTGTGGAATGAAAGAAGGAGAACTTGGAATGAAAAGCAGGAAAAAGTGGCTCCCTGGGCTTCTCATCACCAGAGCCTGTTTTTAAAAGGTAGCTAGGAGACCATAAATTGAATCCCTTACAAAAATTATTTTGTACTTAGTTAAACCACTGCACAAAACAACACGTAATTTTTTAAAATGAGAAAGACCCAATGTCTTCACCATCAGATCTAATAATCAAGAAAAAGAGAAGAACCCAGTGCCCATTTGCAGTACCAAACTCTGCTCTCCCAGCCCTCCTGCAGTGTCACCAAGATTCCTGGGAATCCAAGCACTCAAGTGCCACCAGACTCTCCCTGTGGCTCTGCTGAGGCCTTCCCACTGCCCGCAATGCCAGGGTCAAACCTGCCTCGCCCTCCCTAAAACTCTCACACTCTCATAAAGCCTACCATCTCACCTCACATTTCACTATGATTTGGGGCCACAAGAATGAATGTTGTCCCCATTTCCTTCACTTTACCCCCCTCCTTTCCCTTCTACCATATCTGAGACCAACCACTCTCCCTGGCAGAGGCCTCCTTTCCTGGGCTCAAGTTACCCACCCCTGGTTCTGACTTCCCTAATCTTGCTTCCTCCCTCCAACGCTTTCCCCTCCTCAACTTGTCAGTCCAACCTCTACTCCTGGACAAACTTGAGCAGTTTACTTAACCTCAACTATAGAAGCTAATGTTTTTTTTTTAGGTTTTTCTTGATTTTCTGGAAAGACAGGCAGGATCTTGCTCTGCTGCACAGGCAGGAGTACAGTGGTGCCATCATGACTCACTGCAGCCTCAAACTCCTGGGTTCAACCAATCCTCCCACCTGAGCCTCCCAAAACAATGAGATTACAGGCATGAGCTGCTGTGCCCCGACAAAAACTAAGATAATAAAACTCATCTCTCAGATCACATGTGAGAAAGGAATTGCAAAGCAAAGGGCTTACAAAAAAATGTTAGGCATTTTCATGTCTTCCTGTGGACAGAGATCACCATTTTTTATCCTCTGGATCATCCACAATGTCTTGCAATGGATGTGGCATATAGTAAGAATTCAATAGATGAGGTACACATTGGCTTAATGAGAAAACCCCAGTGTGAATGAATCAAAACTCCCACATCGATTTCACTGATCAGTTTATCTCTAAGTGAGAGTGTTTGGTCTTAACACCTTACTCTTGATCAAGTGAGAAAATTTCTGCTGGGTATATCCACTCTGTCAGAAAAGTCTTTTGGGTCAAATTGAAAATGAAGTTGTAATCTGAAACAGTTTCACCCCTGAGCTTCTAACATCTCTAGGAGAAAACTCAGCTGTTGGGTATGGCTAAGATTCAAAATGTCATCAATTTGTTGAGAACTTAGATTATGATCAATCATAGAGCCAACCTGTTATTTGGGGGTGGATTTTGGTTGGTGGTTTTGTTTTATTGAGATAGTATCCTGCTTTGTCACCCAGGCTGGAGTGCAGTGGCATGATCATGGTTCACTGCAGCCTTCTTGGGCTAAAGAGTTCCTCCTGCCTCATCCTCCTGAATAGCTGGGACCACAGGTGTGTGCCACCATGTCCAGTTAATTTTTTAAATTTTTTGTAGAGATGGTGGTCTCACTATGTTGCCCAGGCTAGTCTCAAACTCCTGAGCTCAAGTGATATTCCTTCTTCACCACCCAAAGGATTGGAATTACAAGCGTGACCCACCGCACCCAGCAGAACATTGTTTTAATTCTGTGGCATGTAAATGTGTTGATTTCTTTAGGCAGAGATATAAATATTACTTGTTGTTGTAAATAATCTGCTCTATGGACTTGTTGGTTTTGTTCATCTGTGTATCAAAGGTCTTCAGATGCTCTGAGGAGCAGGGTGTCACCTGTACCCAGGCCTCCCCAACATTAAGGGACACAACGCCTTTCCTACCACGCACACTACTGCCCCCTTAAACTGCCGTCCTCTACCTTGCTTTCCTTCTCTTATCAACCCCTGTCACAATAACCTGCAATACTTCAGTATTGAAGCTCCTAAAATATCATCAGTTCTGCCTCCACTCAGCTGCATTCTCCAGTGACCTAATTGCCAAATTCAGCGCATTTTATTTGACTTTTCTACAGTGTTTCAAACTGCTAGCCAGTCCATCTTCTCTGAAGCTCTTGCCTTCTTTCCCAAACAAGATAACATCTCTGTGCTCCCAGTTGCTCCTCAGCCCCAACCCACACCACATTTCCCCACTGCACACCCCAGCTGCTGATCTCCTGGGTCCTAGGGGCTCACCCAGCCTTTGGCTTCAGCAACAACTTTTCTTTTCTTTTCATTTTTCTTTTTTTTTTTTTTGACATGAAGCCTTGCTCTGTCAAGCAGGGTGCAGTGCAGTGGCACAATCTCAGCTCACCACAACCTCTGCCTCCCAGGTTCAAGCAATTCTCCTGCCTCAGCCTCCTGAGTAGCTGGGATTACGGGCACATGCCACCACACTTGGCTAATGTTTGTGTTTTCAGTAGAGATGGGGTTTTACCATGTTGGCCAGGCTGGTCTCCCAACTCCTGACCTCAAGTGATCCACCTACCTTGGCCTCCCACAGTGCTGGGATTACAGGTGTGAGCCACCATGCCCAGCCCAGCAGCTCCTTGGCGAGGACACATATCTCCAACTCAGGCCTCTCCCAGGCTGCAGGCTGGAATGTCCAGTGGCATCTGGGACACCTCCACCTGGGTGTCCTACAGCTCAGCAGGCCCAACACGGGATCAGTCCCGTTTCCCAAAACAGCTTCTCCCTTGACTCACATTCCTCATCAGGAGCCCTGCTCTGTCCTTTCACATCTCCCACAAGGAAAGACTGAGCGCCCACCCTATGCGGGCAATGCCCACGGGGGGGAGCTGCAGCGATGGGCAGGACAGAGCCCCTGCCCTCATGGATGGGGAAACTCACATAATAAGTCAAAAAATAAACATACAATATCACATCAGGGGGTGAAGAGTGCTGTGAACAAAACTACAACAGGCTTAGGAGATCATGGCACGGAGGCCTCCATTTTCTTTTATTTTTCTTACAGTTGTAGGAGTTTATAGTGTTTCACACAGATGTTGAATGCTCTGAGTCAACATGAGCACATTCAATAAGGGAACCTGGAGAAAAAAAAAGAAGCAGAGGACCTGCCGTTTGGAGCCTTGGAGGAGAATGAAAAGGCAGCCTGGGCTGGGCGCGGTGGCTCGTGCCTGTAATCCTAGCACTTTGGGAGGCCAAGGTGGGTGGATCACTTAAGGCCAGGAGTTTGATACTAGCCTGGCCAAAATGGTGAAACCCCATCTCTACTAAAAACACAAAAATTAGCCAGGTGTGGTGGTACGTGCTTGTAGCCTCAGCTACTTAGAAGGCTGAGGCAGGATAATCCCTTGAATCTGGGAGGCAGAGGTTGCAGTGAGCCGAGATCATGCCACGGAACTCCAGCATGGGCAAGAAAGCATACTCTGTCCCCCTAAAAAAACCAAAAAGACAGCCTGGAGACAGAAGGAGCTGCCGCCTGAAAGTTAGAAGAAACTCAGGAGTGCACCTTCCCAGAAGCAAAGCAGAAAAACATCCCAAAAAGAATCAGCCGAGCCCAGGGCACCAGTGGAGTGAGACTGAGCATCAGCCATTGGCTTTAGCAACCTGGAGCTCAAAAGAGAGGAGACAAGACTAGCTTCAGTGGTACGTGAGAGGAAACCCATGAGAGAATGAGAAATGAGGGACAGAGCAGAGACAGCAAGAGCACACAGTGCTGCCCAGGAGCTTTGAGAGAAACAGGAGCAGAGAAATGGAGCAGGAGTTAAAACTAAACATAAGGTGTTTTATGTTAGGAGATTCCAGCATATTTATATGTGGATGAGTATGAGCCAGGGGAGAAGGAAAATGTGAAGATACCAGGGAAAAAGAAGTAATTGCAGAAGCAAACCACTTGATTGGAGGGAGGGTTTAGGACGCAGAGCACATGTCAGGAGTTTGGCTTAGGATGGGCAGAGTTCTCTTGAACTCCTCCCTTAGGTCCCTAGTCACTTATCTCTAAGCTATACTCACCATATCTTAAATCTTGAATCAATCACCAAATCAATCAAGATTTGGTGATCTTGAATTGATCACCAAATGTGGTCATTTATTCACTCCATAGTATTGATCACCTTTTATCTCTTGATTTTCATTCTCACTGCTGTCACTTGTTAACTAAATTATCACATCTTGGACAACCACTTAAACCTGGGAGGCAGAGGTTGCAGTGAGCTGAGATCATCCCACTGCACTCTGGCCTGGGCGGCAGAGCAAGACTTTGTCTCAAAAAAAAAAAGGATAAAACATGTTTGCTTTGTCAAACCATAATCACACAGCCCCTATCTGCCCAGAGGATAAAGATGACCAGTCTTTCTCCATAATTCCCCTTTCCAAATACCCTGAGTACAGATACGGTGGCACACACGGTCCATGGATCAGCCTATGAGAGACTCCAATGCTCCCCTTGAAGCTACAATCACTGATGTCCAGACGCTGGTCTCTGCTGCCTCCTGTCCCTTCTCTGCTAAGGCAAGGGCCTGAGGTCCCTGTTGGAATCCAGAGAATGAAGCAGGGTAAAGACAAGTCCCCAGCAGCTAGCCACAACAGTCACCTTCCTCATCAACATCCAGCAGACAGGGGAAGAGGAGGAGAGACTGCCCAGCGAGATTGTGTACGCCAGGGCTGGAAGGGATACCCATGGCCACACCTAAAGAACCTGGAATATTTGGTCCAGCTCTGTTCCCAGGAAGAAGAGAAAACACATTTGTTGGATAGTAATGACATAAGAACATGTTATTAACCTGGGATAATATAGATGTTGCACAGGGACTGGCTGAGGATAAGAGATGACAGGTGACACAAAGTTTCTTAGCATATTACTTGGCACTTACAGGATGGGCAAATGATCAGCTTCCTAAGTATTCTTTTTTCTTCCCTCCTCCCTAGTCCCTCTTTTCGCCAGTCTTTTATACCCTTTGTTTCCTTGTTAGTATTTCTTAAAGTTCTGCTTGTCTCAAATCGTTACCTACTCCCCACCCCATTCAAAAAAATGCTGGTAGTTGCCCCACTGCCTTCAGAACCAAGTCCAAATTCCAGAACCTAGCATTAAGGCTCCCACCCCAATTGGATTGCTCTTCCACCCCTATTCCCATCATGAAGCTGCTCTGTTCTCAGAACACACCAGGTGGGTTTACTGCAAGGGTAATGTTTCCCATCTCTGACCCCACCCAAATCTTATTCATGTTTCAACAAGGAATTTGTTTCCCACCTTTTCCAGGAGCCTCCTCTGACCACACAGGCATCCCTTCTTCAGCTGAAGTCCTGTAGCATACATCATCTCTTCTCACCGGACACAGGTGACATTTCTTCACGTTATTCATTAACTTCCATCTGTGTGAATCTTTCTCCCACAATTATTCTGGAGCTCCCTAAGGGCAAGAACCATGGTCTACACTTCCTTGCCTCACTCTAGGTTGCCTAGCACAGTTCTTTTTGCAGAAAAGATGATTAAATAAAGGAGTTAAGGCATACATTTCAAGGGTAAGATGTACTAGGAAGAGCTCAGATCTGAGCTTTAAATCCCAGAGCAATATTTGCAAGTTGCATGATTAGAAACAAGGTCTCCCTGGAAGACATCTCTAAGTCAGAGCTAACTACAGCTACCTGACAGGGTGGTTTTGAGTATTAAGTGAAATAATGTATATAAGGCACCTAATAAGTACCTAAAGCAAGGTGGGCCCTCAACAAATTCCCTTCTCCTGCCACCCTGCCTGAAACTGACATAGAATGACAAGGGACAAACCTGTTAGGAGACAGACAAAGGTACTTTCCATTCCACAATCAGAGACTGTTCCAGGAAGCATCTGTTTTGACAAGGTGTGAGGATGCTAACGGAGACTGAAACTCTAAGGTAGACAGCGAGATGCTAACAAGCTGGAAATCAGAGTCATTTCAAGAACCATTTCCACCCCAACAGTCTGACCTCAGAAGGGCGCTAGAGACTGCCCACTGCCCTGTGCTGCAGGAAGGTGAGTGTTCAGCCCTAAAGAGGCGCTGGTCCAAAAAGCCTGGGTGCAGTATCCCAGTGGCTGGGATCTGGCCTCTAGCCTGTTCTGACCCAAATGGAGGAAGATGGGGGCATCACTCAGGCCTAGACCAGAAATCAGGCTCACGTCCGCCTTACTTGTTGGCAAATTTCCTAACTGGTCTTTAGAAGAGTCACTCTGTGGGACACCCAGTGAAGTCCATGCTATTAATAACATGATGAAAGTATACAACTCAGGATAAAAATAACGCTTTGTACATACATCGAGGGATGTGTGCATAGGCCTGTATGTTCTCTGAAGCATCATTAATGATTGAACAAGAATTCATTGCACCTCTTTTCCAGAGCAGCCTCAAACACTTTATAATCTGAGAAAAAAAGCAGAACTTCTTCATCTCATGTGGAGCAGCTGAGTTTCCTGCCCACCTGTTTTCTCAGATAAACCCAAGTTAGGTTCCCTACTCTCCTGCCCATCCACCCAGAATTTTCCACAGGGATCTGCCTTCATTTCCTCATCTGTGCTCCGGGGTGATAATACTTACCTTGCAGGTAGTCGTGAGCATTAAATAGAGGAAGCTAATCTTCCTAAAGTGCTGGTACCATGGTTGCTGTTCCAACCCTGATAGCCATCATTACATTATTACAAATCAAGCTGAATAAATTGTAAGACTGTATTAAGCAGAATAAATTGTAAGAATGTACTAAGCAGAATAAATTGTAAGAATGTATTAAGCATGGATAGGGACCAAGTCTGGCCAGCCACAAGCAAAAATGAGGAAGGGATTCACATGGTGGGAATGGCATTTGCTCATCTCTATTTTCGAGGCCTCCCTCAGGGTTCAACAGTTTTTCCAAGATCATGTGTAGTTGTCTGGCTACTTTATTTGTAAGCTTTCTCCAAGAGATGTGACCTTATTTCAAGCAGCTCATTGGCAGCCCTCCTGCCCATTTTATGCATATTTTACCGAGGAGAGCTTTGAGGCTTAAGCAAAATGGCATTTGCAAGGTCACAGGGCTCATTGGTAGCAGAGCTGGGATACAGGACTACTGGATTCAGAGCCCCCCATCCACCCTGCACCTCCCTCTTCTTTCTAAAGCAATGACTCACTGGGGCTTTCACAGTGGGGGCTATAGAATGTGGGGAAAAGTGGCAATGTGATGGTAAACTTGCATCTGATCCCATGATTCCAAATCCCCTTACAATCGAAGCAGAGACTGTCCCAAAGGGACTGGTGAGCCTGTGGCTGGCCCCCGTCACCATGACAACGCTCCCGTTCCAGCACCTCAAAGAGTCGTCACTCTCCTACCTTCTCACGTAGATAGGAAAGGTGCTGTCCTCACCTACAAGTATGGCCGGGTCTCCCATAATTTAAGAAGAGCCAGCTGGATCACTAAAAGGGTCTCCATGCTACATGTTACAATTGCACATCTCAGCACCCAAAGCCATCGCTGGACAGAGAAAACCGTGCCTGGGTGACTCGTGACTTGACATTCGCTCTGGATGTGTCAGTACAGAGGAACATCGGTACCGGATCCCAGACATACGGCTGAGCCCAGCTGGTTCTCATTCTCTTCTAGGGCCAGGCCTGCTGCGTGGTTTCATTTAATTGAATATCTTGATTGTTTGATTTCTGTAACCAGAAGCCTGTAGGCAGTAAATGCCCTTTCCCATCAGTTCAAGAAAGAAAATGTACCTGCCGTGGTAGTATTTGCTTCACTGAGCTGCTGCCTTATTTTAAGAACTAAATCTTTCCTGTTACTATATTCTTCACTCCGGGATGTGTGCACTCCAACACTGACAATAACTCAGGTGTAGGACAGAAGCGTCCTCTCAGCGATGACATAGCGCCACCTACTGACCCCTCACTCAACAGCAGCCACGTTCAACAACCATGGTGATCTCGACAGACACGAAAAGGTTTTGTGCTCTCAAGAAGTTCTACATGCATTCTTCCCTTCTCACATAGCAGAGCTTGCCTTGCAGGATTGCACTCCTTTTATTTTTAATATAAATAAGATAACACACAGTGCTTCAGCAAGAAAGCTGAGCAAGTTCTCCACTTGGCAACTGTTTCATACTTCCCAAGTTTGGAGGCTGTCATTTATAAATGATGAGCTCATGAGAGAGGAGGCGAATGCAACCCCCAGGTGCCCAAAACACAAGTATGGAGAAAGATAGCCCTCCTGTGGGATCTGATGCAGCCATCTTGTCTGTTTTTAGCTTTTCATACAGGTGTTTCTAGACTTTGGGTGCAAGATTATGCTCACAGCACCTCTAAGGAGTATAAACCTCAGGGTTATTACTTACAGGTTGCTACAGCAACTTACATGTAAAGACTTGGAAAGTGGTTCCTCTGTGGTGACTGGGAGTAGAGACGGGGCTGTTCACAGCTCCATAAACACATTGCCCCTTGCCACACAAGAGCAAGAATTGAAAATTATCATTCTGTTACCACCCAATGGCTCTGACCCTCAAGCTCCCAATTCCTTACAGATATCTCCAGCAAAGTCTCTTGACCTTGGCACCATTGGGTCACATAGGTCTTCATTGTCAGGAGGTTTCCTGTGCATTGTGAGCATTTAGTGGCATCCTTGGCCTCTACTCACAAGATGCCCCTGGCACCCACCACTGTCCCCAAACCTCCATCCCTGTTATAACAATCAAAATACCTCTAGACTTTGCCAAATGTTTCCTGGGGTTACAAAATCACCTCTGGTTAAGAATGAACTATCTGGAAGGCAAATACATGGAATATAAGAAGAACAACAACAGCAATAATTACTACTACTGCTATCATTTAAAAGATTAAATTGCACCAGCAGCTAATGGATAAGTCACTGGCTTCCTAAAAGGCACGATTTATGTGCCAAGACTTTTATGGCCTTATCTTTTTTAATCTCCACAACCAAGAAAACAATCTGTGTTGACAAAGCATTCTCATTACAAAGAAACTGAATTTCAGAGATGCCAAGTAACTTGGCCAAGGGTGCAGAGCTGTCAGTGGCTGAACTACCACTTGAAACCAAGCTTTCCTGACTCTAAAATCTGAGTCTGTTACCACCTCCAGATCCTGAGACCACATATCACAGACAGTTGTGGAACAGTCCTCATTCTCAAAAGTCCTACCAGAGTATGCTAGCACTATTCAAATAATTTATCTAGATTTAGATTTAAAGGCATAAAGACTGTAGCTATCCTCTGTAATCAATTGACCCAAAACATGACTGCTGCAGAAGTTTTCCAATAGGAGAATAGAGCAGGCCAGAGTCTTGGCCAGTGATTGACTGTATGGCCTTTATTTGGGGTCAGTTACTTAAGCTCCTGAAGTCTTTTCTTATTCATATATAAGAAAAAAAGTTTGTCAGAGCAATGGTACTCAACTCTGGTTGCACATTAAAATCACTTGGGTAGCTTTTTGACATGTTTTGGATCTATGTTCCCACCCAAATCTCATGTATTCCCCAATGTTGGAGGTGGGGCCTGTTGGGAGGTGATTGGATCATGGGGGCAGACTTCCTCCTTGGTATTATCCTCAAGATACTGAGTTCTCATGACATCTGGTTGTTTAAAAGTATGTGGCACCTCCCCTCTTTCTCTCTTGCTCCTGCTCCTGCCATGAAGACATATCTGCTCCCCCTTTGCCTTCTTCCATAATTGTAAGTTTCCCCAGGCCTTCCCTTTTAAAGCCAAGCAGATGCCAACATTGTGCTTCTTGTGAAGTCTGTGGAAACATGAGCCAATTAAACTTCTTTTCTTTATAAATTACCCAATCTTGGGTGTTTGTTTATGGTAATGTGAGAATAGTCTAATCCGGGAAATTGGTACCAGGAGTGGGATATTGCTATAAAGATATCCGAAAATGTGAAATCAACTTTGGAACTGAGAAATGGGCAGGGGTTGGAAGAATGTGGAGGGCTCAAAAAAGATGGGAAGTTGAGGGAAGGTTTGGAACAACCTAGAGAGTTGTTTAATGGTTGTGATTAAAATGCTGATAAGTGATATGGACAATGAAGTCTAGGCTGAAGATGTTCCAGATGGAAATGAGGAACTTATTGGGAACTGGAGTTAAGGTCACTTTTTCTATGCCTTAGCAAACAACTTAGCTGCATTATGCCCCTGCTCTAGAGATCTGGGGACTTGGAATTTGAGAGTGGTAATTTAAGATATCTGGCAGAAGAAATTTCTAAGCAGCAAAGCGTTCAAGAAGTGATCCAGTTGCTTCTAACAGCCTATGCTCATACGTGTGAGCAAAGAAATGACCTGAGTTGGAACTGATAGTTAAAGGGGAAACAGCATAAAAGTTTAGAAAATTTGCAAACTTTCCAAAGTTTGGTAGAAAAGAGAAGCCCATTTTCAGGGGAGGAATTTAAGCAGGCTGCAGAAATTTGCATAAGTTTAAAGGATCCAAGTCCTAATAGCCAATGGAGAAAAAGGCCTCAAAAGCATTTCAGAGACCTTTACAGCAGCCCCTCCCATCCTAGGCCCAGAGACCTAGGAGGAAAGAATGCTTTTGTGGGCTAGGCCACAGAGTTCCACTGCCCTATGCAGCCTCAAGACACAGCTCCCCAGATCCCAGCCACTCCAGCTCCCACCATGGCTCAAAGGGGTATAACTCAGGCCACTGCTTTCAGAGGGTGCAAGTCATAAGCCTTGGCAATTTTCATGTGATATTAAGCCTGCAGGCACACAGAGTGTAAGGACTGAGGCTTGGGAGCCTCCATCTGGATTTCAGAGACTATATGGAAAATCCTGGATGGCCAGGCAGAAGCCTGCTCCAAGGGCAGAGCCCTCATGGAGGACCTCTGCAAGGGCAGTATAAAGGAGAAATGTTGAGTTGGAACCTCCACAAAGAGTCCTCACTGGGGCACTGCTAAGTGGAGCTGCACAAAGAGGGCCACTGTCCTCCAGACCCCAGACTGTTAGAGCACCAGCAGCTTGCACCATGTGCCTGGAAAAGCCAAACTCAATGCCAGCCTGTGAGAACAACCATGGGGGTTGAACCCTGCAAAGCCACAGGGGCAGAGCTGCCCAAGACCTGAGGAGACTACCCCTCACACCAATGTGACCTGCATGTGATACATGGAGTCAAAAGAGAATATTTTGGAGCTTTAAGATGTAATGACTGCCCTGCTGAGTTTTGGACTTGCATGGGCCCTGTAGCCCCTTTATTTTGGCATATTTCTCCCTTTTGAAATGGGAATGTTTACCCAATACTAGTATCCTCATTGTATCTTAGAAGTAAATAACTTTTTTTATTTTACAGGCTCATAAGTGGAAGAAACTTGCCTTGTCTCAGATGAGACTTTGAACTTTGGAATTTTGAGTTAATATTAGAATAAGAATTTGGGAGACTGTTGGGAAGGCATGATTGTATTTTGAAATGTGAGAAGGAAATAAGATTGGGGAGTGCCAGGGGTGGAATTATATGGTTTAGATCTGTGTCCCCACCCAAATCTCATGTCGAATTGTAATCCCCAATGTTGGAGGCGGGGCCTGGTGGGAGGTGACTGGATCATAGGGGCAGATTTCCCCCTTTGTGATGTCCTCAAGACAGTAAGTGAGATCTCAGAGATCTAGTTGTTTAAAAGTGTGTGGTACCTCCCCTCTTTGTTGCTCCTGCTCCTGCCATGTAAGACATATCTGTTCCCCCTTTGCCTTCTACCATAATTGTAAATTTCCTGAGGCCTCCCCAGAAGCTAAGCAGATGCCAGTATTATGCTTGCTCTACAGCCTGCAGATCTATGAGCGAACAAAACCTCTTTTCTTTATAGATAACCTAGTCTCAGGTGTTTTTTTTATAGCAATGTGAGAACGACCTAATACAGTTTTCAAATGGAATGCTTAAGCCCCACCCCAAATCATTTAAACCAGAATCTCCAGGGCTCAGGCTGGGATTTTTAAAACCCTCAGGTGACTCTAATAAACAGCCAGAATGAATACCCATGAGACTGGATGAACAGTGGGATCCTTTGGTTCTGTTTTTCTAACTTAGGTCTGAACTTTCCTAGGATCAGAGGCCATCTTTTCTCCCTTACTTGGCCCACTGGGATCCATTCTGGGGGCTGGCTAGTTTCTCTGTCTCATAAGGCTGTCCCAAAAGCCTTGATTAATTTCCTGGAACTTTCTGTCTCAACTGTCCTGTAGTCCCTGAACTGACCATTCCCAGCATCTCATTCTACCACCAAAAAGTATTGAGACCCCATCCCACACTCCTGTGGTACATGTATGTTGGAAACTTCTACCAAAAGCTGTAAAGAGCAGGGGACATGACAGAAGACAGCTGTGTCCACTGAAAGATTATCGTCTCCTTGGCCTCGTTGAACGCTTGCCCTGTCTGACTTTAATAAGGTTAATTCTAATCTGTGGTTTTTCCGGAGGTGAGAGAATCTCCCCTTTCTGAACATGACTCACTGGCTTCTATTTCAGCTCCCAAAGAAGAGCGATAATGTCTCACTCAGCAGGTGCCTGACAGAAGCTTTGGCCTAATGAGCCCCATGTTCTTCACTGTGCCTGGCCCAAATGACTCATAAAGCTCAACAATAAGAAAAATAACCACCCAATAAAAAAATGGGCAAAAGACCTGAACAGATATCTCACTAAAGAAGATATACAGATGGCAAGAAAGCATATAAAAAGATGCTTCCCGGCCAGGCATGGTGGCTCACACCTGTAATCCCAGCACTTTGAGAGGCTGAGGCAGACAGATCACTTGAGGCCAGGAGTTCAAGACCAGCCTGGCCAACATGGCATAACCCCATCTTTACTAAAAATACAAAAACTTAGCTGGATGTGGTGGTGAGCACCTGTAATCCCAGCTACTCAGGAGACGGGCAGAAGAATCTCTTGAACTCAGGAGGCAGAGGCTGTAGTAAGCTGAGGTTTTGCCATTGCACTCCAGCCTGGGCGACAAGAACGAAACTGCGTCTCAAACAAAACAAAACAAAACAAAAATCAATACCAAAAAAAGATTCTAACCATCATATACCATTAAGGAATATGTCAGTGGGGAACAACAGTGAGCTATCACTATGCAGCTATTAGAATGGCCAAAATCCAAAACACTGACAACACCAAAGACTCATGGAGCAACAGGCAGAGCAACAGAAACTCTACTCGTTGCTGGAGGGAATGCAAAATGGTACAGACACTTCAGAAGACAGTGTAGCAGTTTTTTACAAAACTCACCATACTTTTATCACATGATCCAACAATCACGCTCCTTGGTATTTATCCGAATGCGCTGGAAACTTACATCCACACAAGAACCTGCACACAGATGTTGACAGTAGCATTATTCATAATTGCCGAAACTTGGAAGATGTCCTTCATTGGGTGAATGGATACATAAACTGTGATACATCCAGCCAAGGAAATATTATTCAGTGCTAAAAAGAAATGAGCTGTAGGGGAGGGAAGGTGATAAAAAAAAAAAGAAAGAAAAGAAAAGAAATGAGCTGTCAGGCCATGAAAAGACATGAAGGCTGGCGGGGCGCGGTGGTTCACGCCTGTAATTCCAGCACTTTGGGAGGCTGAGGCGGGTGGATCATGAGGTCAGGAGTTCAAGACGGACCTGGCCAAGATGGTGTAACCCCATCTCTACTAAAAATTAAAAAAAAATAGCCAGGCATAGTGGTGGGCACCTGTAATCTCAGCTACTCCAGAGGCTGAGGCAGAGAATTGCTTGAACCCGGGAGGCAGAGGCTGTAGTGAGCTGAGATGGTGCCACTGCACTCCAGCTGGGGTGACAGAGCAAGACTCAGTCTCAAAAAAAAAAAAAAAAAAAAAAAAAAAAAAAAAAAAAAAAAAAAAAAAAAAAAAAAAAAAAAAAAAAAAAAAAAAAAAAAAAAAAAAAAAAAAAAAAA